>WSTG01000550.1:0-16746 GCA_019616325.1 Ceratobasidium sp. 394
GAGCGCAAGGACTGCCAGAATGACGAATCACATACCGGCAATTGCCAGCGATCGCCAGACTGGAATACACTTGTCGTTAGCTCAACCCAAAATACTCTCGTCGATCCTCTGTGCATACCGGTCATGATAGCAGAATCTACAGAACTGAGCATGAGTCCGTAGTTGATTAGCCCGCAACAAATAGAAACTGACCGTGGAACATTCGAGCCCGCTGCCTCGCAAGCTTGGATCAACGCCGTGCCTAGAGCAGTATCAGCATCTAAATCAATAAAGGATGATTCTAGACGCACCCTGAGGGACCGTAACCTCCTTTCCATCTACCGTTAATGTGATATCCTGCCTTCTCGCCGACGACGAAGCAAACGTCCTGCGTGCGGCTAAAGCATGTTAACATCGAGTCAAGTAGGTATTCATGAAACTTACCTTGAGCAGCGAGCCTCTGCGCTGGACTTCGGCTTGCCGACGATGCGAGACGCAGCATAGCTGGGAAGTGTTGGGTAACTTGTTGTCGACGACAATCCCTCCGCCTCCATTGGCCGGATGCTGATTGGCTATTCAGGGCTCCGATCGGAAGCCCCTGAGACTAGCGCCGAGCCTCCACTTACCCGGTCTTCCCGACCACGGCGACCTTCCCCGCGAACCCACTATCGGCCAGCAACCCGCAGTATCTCCCGAGTACCCCATGTTCGTAGGGCCGCGTATATGCTTGGGGCTGTGTTTACCACTTCGCTTGCGCCATTTGCCGAATAAGTATGGTGGCTCCTGGTGCTGGTAACTGCTTAGCAGCCGGTTCTCTGGATCTGTCGCTCTGTTGTCTGGGAGTTATCTTACTGTCATATCTGTGGGGTCTCTTTGCTTACTTGGATCGGCCACCAAACGTAGCCGACCGCGTAAGCTTACACCGCCTCAATCTCAGATCTTTGTCGTAACCACTTGCCTAAGCTCTCTAAGGGACTGCGTCGTGTTGGGCTATAATTGACTCGCACATCTGACCGTACACCTCCGCCTCTACCCCCAGCCACTCGCTGGAGTGTTTGCCCCGCCACTCCTGGATAAACTAGCAATGTTCTCCACTTTAACATACCCCGTCGAACAACCTTATCGCCTACGATGGATCACCGAGATGTTCTATGCGGGCTCAGTTGTGTTGGTTGCTCTTCTTGTTGTCTTCAACGGTTCGTGGCTCCGTTGCAAATGGCCCCCTGTTGCTCAATTACACCTATAGTGGCCTTGGTGGGATACGACACTGTCACTGTCATGATATCCGACCCCAACATCACCGACTATGAGCAATGGTGGGCGCCAAAGAGCCTTCCAAACGCTCTCAAGTTCAGGACAAAGCCGGGGGAATGTGACGAAGCAAAGTTACCCCTGAACACACCGCTCCGAACCAACTCTTCGTTGCCGTTCTTTCCCTATGGTAAGCGAAATTGCTTACAAATTCTGTTGATGATGCTCAGGGAACCTTTCAGTACTCCAAAACAACTTCAACCAATATGGTTCGCAATTAGGTTCGCATGACCTCCGGAGAGAGACTCCGTACAAGGCCAATCCGTTGGATACATGCCGTGTGCAGACCATGGCCCTGACGATGGAGCCTAAAATCCTGTCATTTGTAGTGACAGTAAGATATTATTTTCTTTTACGCGTCCAGCAGCTCAAATATATTCCAGACCACGATCTTATGTGACTCAACAGACGACCCTCCGCGGGCACGTCTCTTTCAGACGTCTTTCAAACGAGCAGACTCTCCCCGCTTCCGGCCAGACTCAATTCTCGAATACATGGCATACATGGCATCACCCAACGAAACCGACTCGAACGTGTACAAGATGATTAGCCGAGACGGCCCGCCAAAGGACACTTATCTCAACGTCCTCGGGGTTATCGACGCACTAGCCAGTGATTTGATCGGCACGATGTTTATGCGCAAGGTCACCTGGTTCCATATCAATTCGACCACAAACCAGTCTCCAGTTCCCGATCTGGGATCCATGGAATGGGACTCTCGGCTTGATGACCGTACCCCAACGGATGACTCACGGCTAAAAAGCTGGAAAACATACACTGACGGAATTTGGTACCAAGGCAACTATGTTCGTGCCATCAACGCTACGATTATTAACATGTTTGTGGCCATCCGGGATGCAATCCAGTGCGTATATTTCCCGCATATACCCTTCATTTTCGCTAGATAACATTGTACTAGCCTCGATGTGGGATACGTCACACCTACAAACATATATGCCAACAAGACAGCTTTCAACAATATGATCACCACCGACAAATATCGCTCCAGCCTCACCCCACTCATGTACGAATATTTTGCCGATGACGTAGAGAGTAGCACAACTTGCTCGTGGGGCTGGGGGTGTCCTCCGAACTTCAACACCTCCTGGGCGCAAGCACTCACATCTACAAACAACCCGGTGAACAACATAACCTTACCGATCTCCTTGCCGTCGCCGTTCCCTCCATCCGTAATCGACATGGTGTATTTGTGCCCTCAGTACCGCCTAAAGTCGTGGGGAAGCCTGATAATAGACGTGTTCACAGGTATGTACCCACATCAATTAGGAGACTAGCACGGGTTTATACTAATTGACGCACAGGCACATTTTCCATGTACGTAACCCTCTACGGAATCTTCCTCTGGGTCGGTCCTGCCCTCGATCGAAAGCGCCATGGCCCTCAGCCTTGGGAGCGGTTCATGAGTTCGCGGTCTGCTCTCCCCGAATACGAGCGACGGGTCAAATCACCGGCTTCTCGTGCACCGAGTTATTCCTCGATGTTGTACACGCCGGAGTTCGAAGACGATCAGAAGCGGTTACTTGACGAAGATCTGGAAAAGAAGGGCGTGTAGGTTGGCCTGCATTTGTGAATCGTTTATATATGCTATTTACTGGATGGATGTGCGATGAAAACAGTCCAATAGAACATTTTACGGACCAGGAGGGGCAATTACTCATATTTCACGTTTGGATGGACGTGTGCAAAACGCATATAGTGATAGGTCGTATCCAGGGTAAGCGAACGACCGGCGTGCTCACAGATGTAAGATCATTGTCGATATGAATCAGTGAGGATCCACTGGCTAGCCCCGCGAGCTGCACGGTTCATACTATCGGCCGTTCAGGTTTGCCGACCTGAGTCTTGAATTCCCGTGGGATGAGCCGCAAACGGTAAATTGGCATTTGGTGAGGATTTGGAAAGCGCTTCGTAGCACTGAGTGGTGAGTGAAGAGAGGCTAGTGACGAGGATTTGGAGAGGAGCTTGTGGAGACATACGGGTTTACTGCTGTCACTTTAACCCAGTCATCGGCCCATTATCCGATTGAATTCTCGGCTATCCTTTGGATTTTGGGGGTACTTCCGATTAGGAGTCTAGTTTACGAAACTAGGGGCACTGAGAGACCTAGATAAGGGCCATCCTTATCATTTTGGGCCACGTGCATATTGTGTAGTCTGATAGGAAAGTAGAGCTAGAGCCTAGGCTGGCTGTTCACTGTTCGGCGGGAGAATGTTAGCCGCTTCGGTTGTACCTCTCCCGCGACAGGCCAGCGCTAATCTATACGATATTAGCAGGCACATCTATGCTCGTCCCTCGAGCCTCCCCCCAACTATCATCGACCCCAAGACACTCAAATCCCCGCTCAACTCTTGGCTTTGTCTTGCAGGCTAACGACATGTTCTCCACCCTCAGTTACCCCGTGGAACAGCCCTACCGCATCCGGTGGATCACCGACATATTCTATGCGGGCTCGGCAGTCTTGATTGTAGTACTTGTGATTTTTAATTGTTTGTAATTTCAATTTACGCCTGCTCGATCGATAGTAACCTTCCTCTGTAGTGGTCGTGTCGGGATATGATACCGTCACTGTCATCACGCAGAGCCCCAATATCACGGACCCCAACCAGTGGTGGGCGCCCGACTGGGTGCCCAAGGCATTTCGAATTATAAGAACTGCGCCTGGAGAATGCGAGCCAGCGGTGTTGCCTCTGAATACACCACTCGGCACAAATTCATCGTTGCCACTATTCTCTTACAGTAAGCTACGTCGCATCTGGTTGTGTTATATAGATAATTTAAACGATCCTACAGTCCTTTCGGATACCCTCAGCCAGCAAGGGAGACGAGACCCATACAAGGCAAATCCGCTAGATTCATGTCGAGTTCAAAGGATGACAATGGTGATGGAAGCTAAAGCGATAGCTTTTGATATAACGGTACGGAATCTACTTTCTCTTACATGCTTGGTATTCGCTTATTCTCCGCAAGATCACCCTCTCTTGCAACATGGCTCCAGATCCAACACGTCCGCGCCAGTTTGTGGTTCACTTCAAAAATGCATTCGATACTAGATTCCGACATGACACCATTATCGACTACATGGCGTTGAAAATAGCCTCCGATGGGAAACCTGCATCTTACGATAGGCTAAGCCGGAACGGCCCTCCAAAAGACAAGTTCTTCAATGTGCTTGGTGTCGTTGACGCGTTGAGCGGCGACCTGGCTCAATTAATGCGGTTGCAATGGGTAGTATGGCTCTCCAACAGCACATTGCAAAATGAAATCCCTGGGCTGGGGTACGTGAGCTGGGCATCCCCGCCCGATGCCCCAGGTCCAGCAAGTCTAGAATTTGGGGCATACGACGAGGCGTATGGCTACTATTTTTCCGACGAATATCTTTCGTATTTCCGCAGCATGAACGCCACGGTATCTAATATTTTTGTAGCGATACGGGACGCAATCTAGTAAGTATTGCCATGTGCATATAATCCTCAACCCAACACGCTGACTCTGGAAGCCTCGATGTGGGATATGTCACACCCACGAACATATATGTCAACAAGGCAATGTTCAACAGCCTAATCACCCCGGACAGTTACTTTACCGAGGTCGTTTCGCGGATACCTCGCAATCACCCCGACGGTCCCAATTTCAGCACTAACTCCTGGGGCTGGGGGGTTGCACCCGGTAACAACGCCTCCTGGGCACAAGCCCTCACGTCTACCGACCAGCCCGTCAATAATATAACTCTGCCTATTGTCTTGCCATCTCCACTCCCGCCTTCGGTGATCGACATAATGTATTTATGCCCCCAGTATCAACTCAAGTCTTGGGGAAGTTTATTTATAGCGCTATTCACGGGTATGTCTAGATTACCAGCTCGAAGCTGCGAAGGCTAATATCCCTGGGTATACAGGCACATTTGCAACATACGCCTCTTTGTATGGTCTATTTGCTTGGCTCGCCCCTATCCTCGATCAAAAGCGCCACGGCCCACAACCACTGGAGCTTCTCGTGGATCACCACACCCGCGAGATGCAGCTCGCAGGCTCAGGCCCTTTAGTTTCAGGCTTTAAGTCGAGTAAATCCTCATTAGACCTCGAAAGTAGCGTCAAGGAGCATCTGCTGGGCAATGATTTGGAGAAGCATCCCTGATGTAGGAAATGTCGGTCTCTCAATTGGGTGCGCTAAGCTCAGTTGATTGAGCGCTATTTTTGATAATATTTCTGTTTGAATTCAATTCTTCGCCTCACCGTGCCCCTTCTCCCTTCTCTTGATGTACTTTTCGCGCTTCAGCGCCAGTGATGCTTTCGGAGTCCCCTATCTGATGCGACGTTGGGGGTTGGCACAAGCCGAGTTAACCACCTCGAAAGTCTGATACTCACATTGTGGCTGGACGCGGCTACAGGGGCCGTCTCTGCGCAGTCAGATAAGTGCGCATATACCTGGTCTTTTCGATGGTGAAATCTCAATCAGTTCAGGAGGAAGGTGAGCTTGATTAGTCAGCACCATAAAACTGAAATTTGCACCCGCCTTCGCCCAACAATCACGTTCAATCAGTTAGTGATGGTTATGAACCGCCCCAAGATCGATAATTTCAGTCACAGAATCACTGCAAGACACGAGCTTGGAACTGTCACTGTGGTACATGCCTACATGCATGTCACTAACCTTTTCAGTCGAAGCGCTATCTAATGTTTGAGAAATACTTGCCGGCCCCAGGGACCATGTAGAGACAAGTGTACAAACGCGTCCTTTGGCGTCGACAGGTGCCTGAAGATGATCTAACCACGTAGCTAGGACCTATTTACCTTCAGTTGTGTAGCCACAATCTACTCTGAGGATCTAAGTGCCGTGTAACCTTTAGTCATTAGTACACGAGTCTCTCAGAGGGAATTATGCTAATGACACCCGCTTGGTGGCATTACAACAATCAGTGGGACTGAAACGTGCCACCCGCTTCCCACCCCTGTCGCTCAAGGTGGCCACATGGGGGGTGTATATTTTACATCATATTACATGCACTGTGAAGTGGCAGGGGCCTTGGGTATGCGTCAGTTTAGTACGTTGGCTAACCAGTGGGAAGACATGGAGCGCGTGCGAGTCAGCAACCTTTTCCGCAACAGGTTTGGTGGCTTCACTTGGCAAACGTGCTAACAATAGAACAACAAACCAGTCTAGTGCGCAACGTGCTCGGCGTCAGCCGCCTAAATCGACGAAAATGAGAACGCATATACTCAGGTCAATGGATACATCGGATCGTAATCTACATTGGCTGTCCTCGAGCTGCCGATCGCCTTGCGAAGCCGACCATTTTTGACAGCGTCGAGTCAAGTGCATGAATGGTCTGACGTAATACGCGACGCGTTCATCCAGGCACGCGCCGAACCGTGTTCGGGAAGGCTGCCCTTAAGAACCCAGACGCGTCGCACACCACAACCATCCTTCCCCCCTCTCAAACTCCCAACCGGAATGTCTACCAAGTGTGAGTCGAGTCTCGGACATTTATACAACCCTTCTCACGCAAGCACATAGCTATCAAAGCCAGCTACCTTACCACTGCTTGGGACGAAAAGACCGTCTCTGCGGAGGACGCTGCGATCAAGATCACGCGGGTTAGATCCGAGCGTAAGTTTACAGGCGCGATGGAGGGCACAGGTAAGTAGCAGACGAAACTAGTGGTCTGTTTTGTCCGGCTAACATCGTCTTTCTCAAGCTGTCGCCGAGTACATCATCTGCTATCATCCCGACAGCAAGAGCCCCGAAGGACCTCACGCAGGGAAACCAACTTCGTCGTATGTCGGTGCGTGTTCGAGTCTCGTATCCTTGAAAACGTTTGTATTAACGGAACGTTAGGGACATGCCACTTCAAGGGCTCTATCGACGGCAGTCCGGAAGGAGAGGTTGTATTCCTGGCAACGAACGGAACGTTCATCACTACAGCCGAAGCTGACTGGACAGTCGACGAGAAAACTGCGATCGGAGGGCTAAAAGGGCTGAAGGGCAAGGGCGGCTATAAGCACGCGGTGGATGCGAGCTGGACGGACCCTACTTCTGTGTGGCTCGAGTACACGTTGTGAATACTGGTGTGGAGTAGCGAGTGCGCAGATGGATAAATAAACGCAAGGTACTACAAGCCGAGATTCGATTGTTGACGGTTCACTATGAGAATACTACAGGGTATCTATAATTATAGCGTTGTGGCTGAATTTGAGCGCTGGAGTTGAACGATGTGCCTCGGGCTGGCTCAAAAAAAGCTGGGATGCGATAAGCCAGGGAAACAGAGCGAGCCTGGGCAATTCGCGTCGGGAGAGGTGCAAGAGGCTTGACTTGAGGTAATAATTTACCGGGTGTATCACGAACGTTGAAGAGTCGGAAACAAAACAAGCAAGTTTGGTATACAATATGAGGCCAGAGAGCAAATAAGCAACCGTGACCATATTACACGGCAAGGCGATCAACAGTACGCCTCCGAACCATCATCGTGGGAGCTTGAAACGACAAACATTTCATGAGGACATCCAGAGCAGCTGAGACACGAGAACATATTGATTGATACAAAAACACATAGCTCACAGATGCAGCAGACGCGCACTACCCAGAAAAACAAGTTGCCCAGCGTGTGCCAACCGGTGCAACACCAAAATCGAGCCCGAATGGCCCGCGGTCATGAATCACAAATGGTTTTCCTGGGGGTGGTGCCCGCAATGCTGGGGGAAGCCACAGCAATCGCGCCGAATCCCGGCCAACGATCCACCCATCACCATCGAGGGTCCAAGCGCCAGCAACGTTCGTGACATCATAATCGCTGTCACCCAGCTCCCATATAAATATCCGGCCATCCCATGAGCCCGAGACGATGCGACTGCCATCGGGTGAGAACGCAACCAAATGAACCCAATCTGCATGCGCCTCGAATGGACCAGCGAGTGTTTGCCCAGTCTGTGCATCCCAGATCCGGACGGTGCGGTCATCGGATCCAGAGACGATGCGGTCGCCGCCAGGGGAGAACGCTACCGAGCTGACCCAGTTTGTGTGCCCTTTGAATGGATCGGCGAGCATGCCGCCAGTCTGCGCATCCCATACGCGAATGGTCTCATCCCGAGACCCAGACACGAGGTGCCTACCATCAGGCGAGAACCCGACTGAACAGACAGAGCTGGAATGCCCTCTGAGTGGACCAAGCAGCACGTCTCCGGTTTGCGCATCCCAGATGCAGATGGTATAATCATCGGGCCCAGAGGCGATTCGAGCACCATCAGGTGAGAATGCCACTGAATAAACCCCGCCGAGATGCCCGTTGGGTAGGCCGGTGAGTAAGTCACCGGTGCGAACATCCCACAAAATGATACCGTCATAGGATATAGACGCGAGACACTTGCCGTCGGGTGAAAAGGTTAATGATCGAACACACCTGGTGTGCCTTCTGAGAGGATCGAGCAACATGGTTCCATACTCCATATCCCAGATCTCGATACCCGTGTCGAACCCAAGGGCGACGCGAGCACCATCGGGCGAAAATGCAATGGAATAGACATAAGTGTAGGGCATGAGGAGGTTGGCGAGTAAATCGCCAGTCTGCATATTCCAAACCCGAACAGTGCCAGAATCAAACCCTGAGATAATTCTGTCATTGTCGAGCGAGAACGCTGCCGATAGGACAGAAGGAGGGTATAGATCAGGTTGATTAACACGCAGGCTTAAGCTTGCAGCGTTCATGTCCCAGATCCGGATGGTATGGTCATCGGAGCCAGAAATGAGCCTATGACCATCGGGTGAGAGTACGACAGACCAGATGGGACTGGTGTGTGCTTCAAAAGGGCCAGCGAGTATATCCCCAGAATGAACATCCCATATGAAAATCATGCCGTCTTCTGATCCTGAAACCACCCGAATACCATCGAGTGAGAACGCTACCGACAAGACCTTAGAGTGTCCGTGAAACAGATTGGAAAGCATGTTCCCATTCTGTGCGTCCCAGATGCGGACAGTACAGTCAGAAGAACCGGAAGCGATGCGGGCGCCATCGGGTGAGAACCCGATTGAATAAACGGCTTGATCGTGTCCCTTGAATGGACTCATGAGCATGTGGCCAGTCCGCGAGTCCCAGATGCGGATGGTCTGATCACGAGACCCAGAAGCAATTCGACCCCCATCAGGTGAGAATGCAACCGAAAAGACAGCGCCAGTGTGTCCTTTAAGCGGGCCGAGCAGCATATGCCCGGTCTGTGTTTCCCAAATACGAATGGTACAATCCCAGGAACCAGAGGCAACTCAGGCACCATTAGGTGAAAACGCTACTGAATTAACACAGTCGGTGTGTCCCTCGAGTGGGCTAGCAATTATATCACCAGTTTCCGCGTCCCAAATGTAGATGGTGCCATCCAGGGAGCCAGAAGTGATGGTGCGCCCATTGGGTGAAATTGCTACAGAGGTAACCGAGTTTGCATGTGCACTTGTCAGGCTCAAAATCTCGTCTCCAGTGTACGCATCCCTTACGATAAACTGATTTTCATAGTTTGATACAATACGGGAGCCATCCAGCGAGACGGCAATTGAACAAACGTCGTCACCGTTTTCCCAGGTGGCCAGTAATGCCTGTAATGTCGAGGTTTTGCTGGAGTGCAACGCACGGTCTAACTGCTCTAGTCCCTCTATCCGCGTTCCATAGCATATCCACATTGGGTCTTCTCTACTCCACAGCGCTAAAACAGACACATAGATGTGGGGCGTGCTACGGCAAGTTCCGACTAGGGTCGCGAACTTGTATGCATCTTGCGCCATCCTACAAACAGCGTCGGGAACGGTACGCCCCTGCGGACATGTGAGGAAATTGGGAAGCATAACGGATTTTGCACACACCTGCAGCCATTTCTGTACCTTAGCTAGCATCGTGATCCCTACACCTTTGCATTTCCTCAGGCTTAGTACCTCCAGCCAGAATAACACGCTATTCGACAGAAAGCCGTCCAGTGCAGCCACGAGTGCCTCTTCTGCCCTAGCTTCACACAGG
Source organism: Ceratobasidium sp. 394 (assembly GCA_019616325.1). Classification (NCBI taxonomy): domain Eukaryota; kingdom Fungi; phylum Basidiomycota; class Agaricomycetes; order Cantharellales; family Ceratobasidiaceae; genus Ceratobasidium; species Ceratobasidium sp. 394. Next base: position 10,304 of record WSTG01000550.1, read on the forward strand.
TGGTCACCCCAGTGAATGCATGCATAGAACAAGTGCGATGACACAGCGTTGTCGACTCGTGCTGCTAGATCCGGTACATCCGCATCCAGCACATACGATGATTCCAGGTCACAGATGTTGAACCGTAGCGACTGCTTCATTACGTCGAAACAACGCAGAGAAAGGAAGTGGTGGTGTATGCCCGTGTTGCAAAAGAACTCTTTGGATCGCCCCTGGGTGAGCATATAGTCGGGGAATGATGCGTGCAGCGTCGAAACAAGTTGGCTGCCCTCGGAAACATGCAACACCGACCTCAGCGGATCGATAACTCGAAGTAGCCTATCGACAGAGACGCCCAGCACGCCAGCCAGAGTTTGAATCGTCATCGGCTCCTTGGCGCACAACACCGTGTACAGCGCTCGTTTCATTGCTTCCACGTCGGCGAGTTCAAACTCATCGCGAGATAGTGCGGCGGACAATACGATGCTGTACAGGATATCGATTGGGCTGTAGGCTTTGCTTCCAGGTGTCCATTGCGCGCTAAGCATCGTTTCCAAGCGGTCGTACCAGATGCCATCTTCGTGATCCGGTTTGACGTATCGCACCACCGTCGCTGCAAAGATGAACAATTTACCGGACTGCTCGGCGAGTTGCTGTATATGATCGGTGGGCAATTCCTCGAGCTCGGCGGTCAGATAGATCTCGATGTCGCCTCGCACCACAGATTGTTCGATATCGTGTAGATGAAACAGGGTGCGAGAGGCTTCGCTCCAAGATCGCAACTTCTTGGATAAACCAGGGTTCGGGCGGCAGGTAACAAAAAATCGGATGGGTAGGTCTTCGGCAGACTTGTAGAGCGCGTCCAGGAACGAGCGAACATTGACACTGTCTGAACATTCGTCGAGTGCGTCAATCACCACTACCACGCCCTCTGGTATCGCCTTCTTCACCCGCAGCAGAGGCTCCTTGATCAGCTTCTCGAACTGCACGCCAACGCTACGACTGCTTGCGTCCGGGTCGTTGGCTAGAGTCTCACAGAGAGCGGACTGGAATGGGAGTGAGAACCGAGCAAGCTGATAAGAGATTGTTGGGATAATACGCTTCGTCTCTCGACAGTCGGGTAGTTCGCGAGAGCAGAAGAAACTCCCGGCCAGCTGACGTGATACCTCCAGCTCAGAGCAGAAGGTAGACGCGATGGTCGTTTTGCCGGTGCCAGCCATGCCGTTCATCCAATATACTTTCGCGCCGTTAGGATCGTCCTTCCACCTTCGCAGGTCCTCCAGCACCGCCTGTCGAGTGTTAGGCGTGCATTGCCGTCGAAGCACCACAGCTGCCATTGCCGAATCGTAGTGCGCGTCCATTGCTGGTCGCATGGAATCGAGGCGAGAGTTCTGGATGGTTTATAGTGAGTTGTCGAGATCAGTCCGGGCAGACATCAACTTACTGCTAGGTGCTCATTGGTGATGCTCCACATGCTCAGAACTGCGTTGTTCTGGATAAGGTTAGGCCATGTTGAGTCGATGGCTGCATCTGACGTACCTGTAGCTGTCGAAATAGCATTTCGATGCGACGATAGCATCCAATCAAGTCGTCGATATCTTGTTGTGCTCCAAGGAGTCGTTGAGGCCCTAGACGGGCTTTCTTGAGGTTGATCGCGTCGATTTGTTGCTCGATCCCGCTTGGACTCCGTTAGCGCCCGCCAAGGTTGTTTCGGTGTACCGTCAGCTTACCTGATGATGTGTGATACACAACTCGACATCTGCATCGACCGCGACTCGCGCAGATGCTTCGCAAGGTCGTGCACTATGATTGCAAGGTTTGACGCAAGCTCATCGTACTCCTCTTTGCCTTGGCTAGCTGCCTAACCAAGAATATAGATCAGCGCTCTGAACGTATACGGTGACCGAGCACTTGCCTCGAGCATATCAATGCATGCAAGAAGCCCATTGACAGCGGGTTTGACTGGTGGAAACAAATCTGAACTCTGTTGCAACGTTTGCAATGCGTTTCCCAGCCTGGACCAAGCCACCCTCGCTGCACGTCTAATACCCCGAGGAGGTGCAGATGATGTCGCGGGTTGGAGTGCGCTTGGAATTTGGGTGGGTTGAGTGGGTGGCTGATTCTGAGCAGGCCTCGAAGACGGGCCAGCGAGGTTGGGCGGCAAGGGCTGAGAAGGTGGAAGGTGAAAAATGCTATTGACCAACTGCCCGGCTTGTTGAAGAGCTCCGCGAGGTTTCTTAGGAGGTGGAGGACCGGAAGACATGGTGTGTCTTTGAGAGGGGTGGTGACAGGAGTGGCGTGGGGTCGCTGTGGTCGTTGAGTTGAGGCACAAACGAAGCGCGAAGCCTGTGTAAGTGCTTACTAATCACAGCCACGGAGCGCTCCTGTCGATGAATGCGCCGCATTTCTAGAAACTTGTGGAAACGAACTGGATAGACCGCATATAGTAACGAGAGGAGTGACTTTGAAAGTTCAGACACCAGGTAGAGATATTCTCGAAAATTCCAGTGCCGTACCCTCTGTCTTTCGGCGATACACAACTACACCAACACTAGCCTCAATGGTTCAGAGTTCCGGGAGTTGTGGAACCAATTTGTTTGCGCAGCTTTCCAGAGTCTAAATCTACTCTATAAATACGCTAAACTACTGTGATACCCCAGCAGTTGGCACTTTGGTACGTTTCAAACCTATCCTACGTTCGTCAACAATCCACCCCAAAGTCCTCACCCATTATTTAAGCCCGGTAACACCCCATCTTCCACCTCCTTATTGTTCCCCGGATCCCCACAAACCGACCGCAAAACACTAGTTACTACGACCGAATTCCTCACATTTCGGCGACCCTGACCAACGCCTTACCCGTATCATCATCCTTCTGCACATCCAAAATCGCCCGCCTTCTCCTCCGCCTCGTACACCCGCTCGTCCCACTTGAGCTTTCCAGCAGCAACCAGCCAGTTTATCTTCTCGTAGAAAGCTTGAGATTTCCCCACTTGAGCCTCAAGTTCATGGCTGAGGCAGCCCCGGACAATAACGCGTTTGGTGAGGATTTAGGAAACATTCCATAATAGTAGGGACTCCTTTGAATTCTGGGGAGGGAGGTAGTGGAATTCGACAAAGCTTGGTGCCGTATGGCGTTTCTCCGTTGTAAGCGGAAATAGCCCCGCATACAACGATACGACCAAAGTCCTTGCATCCGTCGATGGTAACCTGCCCGACCAATTAATCTTAGTACAATGAAACCACCCAGCACAATGCAGATCCACATTCACTTCGAGACTCTCCCCCCCGAAGTTATCCCAGTAGATATCACCCGGCCCCTCCTCTGAGTTCGGTTGGTCAGTATGGAAAACCTAGAATCCACCTCCGCTCGACAACTATCAGGCTCCAGCAGCCGGTAATATATTCCAGCCCAGCCTGGAATCTACTATGCGGTGAGCGCATTGCCCAAGCTCGGGTTGTCGCTTTCTCGTACATGGCTATATGCATTGCCGCCAATCCTTTCCGGTCGAGGCACTAAACTAGCTATTACCTTGAGATTGACAATGCCCTCTTCCAAAATCTTATCACTCACACCAATGGTACGACCCTTGGATAGGCCAGTGGTCGGGAACCTCGGCCTCACCCGTCAAGGCGGAGTGCTGTTTGGTCGGGTGGCTTTGACTTGGGGGAACACTACATCGGCGCGTACATATGCCAATAAGACCGAATTTAATGGCATAACTGTCCCAGCTCCATTATTTCCCTTTTCCGCCTTGAACGATCCCAATCCCTCTGGTGTTTATTCTCGGAGCTGGGGTTGCACTTCTCCCCCCGATATTCCATGGGCACAAGCCTTGACCTCGTCAAACTGCCCAGTCAACAATTTGACACTTCCTATCGACTAACCTTTGTCGCGAGTAGGTCGCCAGGACGGCCCACTGGTCTCACAGCCATGAACCACCACTCGGCACGTGCAGCGTGTATGCTATCGCGCTTGGCGCTTTTGCTTGCTCCGATTATTGAACGGTTGTAGTCGCGAAAAAATATACCTGGCAAATCGTTGACTCTTCTTTGTGTTATAGCTTCCAAGGTCTTCATGCAGGATGTTTCAGGAACGGGATTTGTGGTACTGCGTAGTTCCAGCCGAGGTTTGATCGGCCGCCGCCTGATGAAGGATAGCCGGGTATGGCAGAGTAATCTGCCTGATTAAAACAACGAGGCGAGCGGGAGCAAAATATTCGGTATCTTGCCTTCTGGGAGTGCGGCGAGTACCGCTGGAGACTAGGAGTTTGCCGTAGGAGCGTGGTGCCTGGTGGCAAAAGGCAGACGCCGTGCATGCACCGAGTGGCAAGATAATGGCGAGAACGTACTCGGCCGTTCCCGTTGGAGAGAAGAATAAAAGGGGTCAAAGCGACTCTTAAATTCGGCGTGGCCCAAGCGCCACGCGTTGATTGGGTGGCGGCTCAGGGTCCTAGGCTTGTGCGTGTTTTGACCCCGGGAGGACAAAGGTGCTGGGAACAGCGAACAAAAGATGTGCAAAAGCGGCCTAGGCAAGCGGCTAGACGATGATGACCCGGTGCGTACCTCTGCCTCTCAAAGACGACGCTGACGACCAAGTCGTGCGCTGGTAGTACGACCCCCCACGCTCCCTCCGACGACAACGACAACATCCTCGACAACAACACTCACAACCGTCAGACTGACAAGGACAAGCCCCCCAACGACATGCGCACCGGCGGATACGCCAAGATGGACGAGTCTGCACCGGCGCCGAGTCTCAAGCTGCTGTTTGCTCACTGCACACGCCGCGACGTGTTTACCCTCCTTCTCCCCGCCATCTTTATCTCGGTCCTCTCGGGCGGGGTTGCCCCGTTCATGACGCGAGTTATCGGCCAAGCCTTTGACGCCTTCGCCGCCTTTCCCTCGTCTGCTATCCAAGCCACACTTTCCCCCGATGAACTTGCCGCCGCTAAATCCAAACTGCTCAAAGACGTCGGGCTGACTGCCATCCAGCTCCTCGCTCTCGCCGGTGGATCCCTCTTGCTCAGCTCTGGCCTGAGTTGCTTGTGGATATGGGTCGCCGAGCGAAACGTCATGCGCCTCCGACGGCAAATCTACGAAGCCGTTACTACGCGCCAGATGGAGTGGTTCGATGCCCAGATGGCACAGGACCAGGAAGAGGGCGTAGACGTAACAGGAGCAGGCGGCATGATGGCCAAATTTGCTAGGTGCGTTGCTCCATTTACTAGCCATGTACTGTGCCGTTGACCGACGATAAACAGGGATACCGAAGACATCCGGACCGCAACCTCTCTTTCGATGGGTCAACTTATCCAACACCTCACCACCGTCCTCGCCGCGCTCATCTTGGCGCTTGTCACATCTTGGTCCCTCACGTTGCTCGTCCTCGCGTCGATCCCCATCTTGATGTTCTTGCAAGTCGTGTCCCAAGCCCTAGCGATGCCTCGCTACGACACCGAGCGCAACCTTTTAGCCCGCGCGGCGGCTGTGACTACGACCTCCTTGACAGCAATCGCAACCGTCAAAGCCTTCAACGCTCAACCCTCCACAGCATCCCGCCTCTCCGAACTCTTAAACCGCGCACGCAAGACAGCCCACGCATGTTCCGCAATCTGGGGCGTCACAGCCGGCGGCACCCAATTCGTGCTCTTTGCGATGTTTGTCCAAGGCTTCTGGTTCGGCTCGGCGCTCGTGCGCAAGGGTAGCGTCACGCCCGGTCAAGTCATGGGTGTGTTTTGGGCCTGTTTGATTGCGGCGAGTAATTTACAGATGTGTGTCCCGCTGATTGTGGTTGTGAGCAAAGGAAAGAGTGCGGCCGTTGCGGTTGCTGGTGTGTTGGACCCCCTGCCGGTTGTTAGGGAACGGAATAGCGCTGAAGGTGGACCGGGAGGAGGCGGGAACGGGGGAGGAGGGGAAGGGGTGAGGATACCGCTTATGGTGAGGGCGCCGACGACGCATAGGATTCCGATGAGGAAGATCACCCCGGCGCGCAAGTGTCAAGGAGAGTTGAGTTTGCACAATGTGACGTTTGCGTATCCGTCTCGGCCAGACCAGGTTCGTTACCGTCTTTCTCCTCTTTTGTTTCGACTAACGACGTGTTATTTATAGATTGTTTTGCGGGACGTCTCAATGTTTATCCCTGCCAACGAAATGACATTCGTCGTTGGCGGGTCCGGTTCAGGCAAGAGTACCGTCGCCCAAGTCATGTGCGGGATGTACAAGATTCGATCCGAGAGGGCACGACCAGGGAGCAAAGCCATCGGCGAATACGGGTACACGAGCCCTCCTCCCGATCCATGGGACACCAAGTTCTCCCGCGACTCCAAATCTTCCAATGGACCGAGGCGATCACACGGACAGGATCCAGAAGACAAAGAATACCGCGAACAGACGCCCGGCGGGATGGTCGTGCTCGATGACCAGCAGCTGGACATGTTGGACGAAAAGTGGACCCGGAAGCA
>WSTG01000552.1:0-16656 GCA_019616325.1 Ceratobasidium sp. 394
TGCGAGGGTCTAGAAGCGCCCTCGAAAGTGGTCTATTCGAGCGAATTCCGAGGCCCTCGCCCTCGCCGCCAACACTACTTGGCGGGATCCTCGTCGCAAGCAATGCAACTCAACTGTGGACGCATTCAGGCGACGTGGCTGCGCATGCCGTATACATGAGCCTAGCCAATATCGACAAGTCAGTACGGGCGAGCACAAGCGAAAATGCCTGGATCCTAGTCGCATACATACCTAAATCGAAATTCCAACACACTATGGCTGGTCTAGAGCATCGTCCAAAGGTCGTTCGAACAAAAATTCTTGGAATGCTCAACCGGCGCCTGTTTCATCGATGCATGGAAGTTCTAACACGACCGCTTCGCCGTACAGAACCACACGACGTTGTTGATCCCGAGGGGAACGTTCGCTCGGTACTCTATGAGCTCTCGTTGTATATTGCCGATCTGGAGGAACAATGGGTAGTGGCAGGGTTAGGCGGGCAGACTTGCCCCCACTGTGAGCGGGATACCACTCACCTCGGCGACAGCGAATCTGGCCTACCCCGAACCCCCACCGACATCGCGCGCAGAATCAAAAAAATAAAGAAGGACTTTGAATCCTGTCGTGGGCGTGTACCTTTGCTCGAGGAGTACATAGACCTGGCAACAGAACATCACTTTAATGGCGTCAACAAACCGTTTTGGAAATCCTTACCGAACCTGAACATTTTCGAAGTTTTGTCGCCCGATCTTCTTCACGGGTTCCACAAGATGTTTCACAATCATATCTATCGATTCAACAGTACGGGCATGGGGGCTGCGGAGTACGATGCACGTACCATGTCACAGTTACACTTTTCCGGGGACCGAGCTTTCCTGCACGGGGTATTGCATATAACCCAGATGACCGGCATGGAACATCGGCTGCTCGAGCAAACCCACCTTCCGACCGTAGCACATGCACCTGGAGATATTAACGACAAGGTTACTCATGTGACACGTGGAATTATGGATTGCATTTACCTAGCACGGCTATCAAGTCAGTCCGATCGGTCCCTCGAGGCGTACGAGCAAGCATACGAAGAGTTTATGGCAAATCGACAAGCGTGGATTGAGAACAGCACGCGCAGAGGGAAAAAAGGCGTCATCAATCACTTCAACATCCCCAAGATGCACGTCATTCGACATTTCGCGCCTCATGTTCGAAAGAAGGGAAGTGCTGACAATTTCACCACAGAGACGATGGAACATCTCCATGTTGGTGTCAAAGAGGCGTATCGAGCATTGAATCATTGAGAGTGGAAGCAGCAAACGGTCCGTTATTTGAATCAACGCGAGATGATACAGACATGGCTGTAAGAAGACATTCCTAAGCATGACTCGTACAGCCAACATGGTACTGAGGCAATAAACACATCTCCTACAGGTTCATTCTCCCACGGGAACCACCCCTCCGGGTCAGAAGCAATTGGGATTGTCGGGAAAGGCAGGCCATGATTTTGCACTGGTTTAATTATCGGTAAGTACTGGGGTCGAATTTAGAGCATTTATACTTACTAGCAACTGGCTGGTCACCCTCCGGAGCCCCCCATTGGTTAAAGGGATCTTTGAACAATGGAGATTGAGGAGCTGGACCCATTTTTGCCTTGGATGTGTCTTGAGGTGTCGGTACATCGCCTAGACACGATAGGTCCCCACTATGATCATCATATATTGCATCAATGGGATCGGTTGGGAGCTGGGGCCCGGGTATCACTGTATATTCCTCTTTTTGTTGTAGATACTCGTCATATGTTCCAGGATGGTCTGCAAAATCGCTGAAAATGAACGCAAAGTCCCTTGGATTGAAATGTTAACATTAAGACTAGATACCAGTTGCCTCCTGTACTCACAGGCCTCCTACAGCTGTGGCTTCTGGCAGAGGTGGAAGCCCCTCTGTTTCTCGCTCGTTAATCTCATTCGCTTCATCCTCCATACTCATACGGCGTGACTCTCTTCGTACCCGTTGCACATGACTCATACTATCTTCGTGCTGGCACGCCTTGCTCAGGGACAACCCACTCGTGCCGCATAGAATACACCAGAGCCACTGCCTGGGAGTCTTTATGAAGACGTTCCATGCAGCATGAGACCTCCATTGCATCATTGAGTGGCTGATCTGTGACTTACATCCCAGATGCACTTACATCCCAGATGCAGTGAGTCCATGCTTGTAGGACAAGTGTTTCCTTGGGTTTGACAGTATCTTTATCCACAGGTTGAGTAGAGGTGGGATGACAAATGATATTAGAGCATGTAGCTACTGGGTACAACAGTTCGATCGACAGTTTCTGGAGACCAATCCAGATTGACTAGGTCCCAGAGGCCAACTCCGCTGAATGCTGTGTGGAGCAGATCAGCTGTATGCAGCAGTCACATGACTGTCTCCTAGAGCTGTCCATAATAAAAATAGTATTGTGATAAAGTGATTAGATTATGATAAGATAGTATTGGATATCCCCACGTGATGATAATCGGGAAACAATAAGATAAGATTAAAATACTTCTCCAAAGAGTATTAATCAATAGTATTTCAATATAATGGAATACTATTGAGATCATCGGATGATGCATACACCTACTATGATGACACTGATTAGCAAGTGTAGCTCACAGCAAAACACTATTGGTTTCACCCGAGTGGTTCTCCTCAAGTAGTTAACGTTCATCAGGAAAACGTATCCGCCCTCCTGAGGTCTCCACCGGATGGTAGAGTGAGTGGAGATGGTTGAGAGACACTTGCCAACACCGAGTGCCCGCGAGTTCTCACGAGTACTCCACCGAACGTGCGTTCCGTCAGCTCTTAGGCTGAGGAACCGGCTGTCTACTGCCGCGCCGTCAAGGGTCGGAAGTCCCACTAGCGCATGCTGCGATGTGCTAGCATGCGGATGTGATTGACAGCGCGTAGGGACACACAGGGGCTGGTGGACTCGGGGTCAGAGCTGGAGTCAGTGTGGAGAGTGGGAGCAGGAATGGTCGTGCCGGTGTCAGCACCGGCGTGTGCATGAAGCCCTGTCATCACCGCGCTGCGTGCGCCGATCGCGTCGCGCGGGTGATTGACAGCCGGATTGGCGTGCAGATTGAATGAATCGGCATCTCGCACCGCTCCAGGGGTTAGGGGTCAACACCCCATGCCAATGCGTAGGACACAGGAGCAGTGGCTACATGCTTAGTATGCTAGTAGATCATAAATACAATGCATTTGATAGGATAAGGGAGCAGACCATCAGGAAAATCCCCCCCACCTTGAGAGCATTTCAGAATGCTCAAAGTTGAGAAAATGGCCCAAGACATGGTGCCACTTTTAAAGTACTCGCGAGTACTTTGAAAATGCTGCGAATGGATTAGTCAGCCTGTCAAGAGATATGTAGATACAGTCTAAATGCTATCTCGATGAATATCCATTCGTTTTGGACGAATTTTGCGTCATTGGATGCGCGGCAAAAAACTACCCTGGAAAGTGCTAACTGTTGGCCAGCAATAATTGGCAAAATAAGCCGGGCCAAAGATTGAGCGATGTTGAGGGGGCCAGTCACGTGACCAGTTGCCCATCTGGCCATGGGAACTTTACCCGCCATAATCGCAACCTTGGCACACACTCATGTGTCTTTTGGGGGGTTCTAGGGTAAATTTTTACTGCACATCCAATGGCGCAAAAATCATCCAAAATGAATGGATATTCGTCGAGATAGCATTTAGACTGTATCTACATATCTCTTGACAGGCTGACTAATCCATTTGCAGCATTTTCAAAGTACTTGCGAGTACTTTAAAAGTGGCACCATGTCTCGGGCCATTTTCTCAACTTTGAGCATTCTGAAATGCTCTCAAGGTGGGGGGGATTTTCCTGATGTCCCTTGCTACTAGACCTATCCAGCTGGGTGTCATAACCCATTTTCCATCATGACTAACCGACAGCATTAATTAGGCAATTAATGCATTTTATCTGAACCTGCAGGTGCTATGACCTGTGTTCACAAGGACTAAGGACTACCAATACACTGGCTTAGTCACAAGAAGTCAGGATAATAAAGCGACTATTTATGGTATTTTCTCCAAAGTCACTCAAGACACTTTACAAGTCATGTGACTTCGGCGCTTATGGTGGTAACAACCACTTATGTAACTCGCACCTGCAATAACTCTCCCATGTAATGCAAGCACAATTTGCAAGTGACTAAGCAGTCACATGACTTCAGAGCTTACAGAGGTAACAACCACTTACATAACTCGCACCTGCAATATCTCTCCCATGTAATGCAAGCGCGAGTTGCGAGTGACTAAGTGAAGTCACATGACCCTAGGATTATACGCGGCTCTTATAAGATTCGGAGCCGCAAACAACCCGAGGTGTTAGTACACGTGACTAACAACAAGCACATGTGACCATCTCGGCAACACCTAAAAGACCATCAACGTTACACATGACCTTGTTGCCCTGGAGTGTATCAGATAAGCGATCACTACACGTCATGCGCTTACAGATGAATGGTGGAATGGCGGATGACTCAGCAGTCACTGCCTGTAACACGCATACAGCGATTGGCTGACTGGAAGGACTGTGAAGATCAAGATGACTCGATTTGAACATATGTATATAGAGAGCCTGTAAACAAACTGGTCCCCCAGTTCGTTCTTATCTTGTTACTACCACAGGCAACCTAAACAAATATAGACCCTTTTAACAGCATTTTAGAGTGAAGCCACTACTTAAGGAACAGGGGCAGTAGTAGGGCCCCTAAGGGACCGATCTTAGGTTATGACACTGGGTTGTTCCCTTCCCCCTCTTCAGCACTGAGATCATGTGACAGCTTCAGGTGCTCCCAATGACATCAGGAAAAATACAGTGAATGCTGAAATAACCCCTGTGTTCTGTTATGACCTTTGCTGGGTCATGGCACTGAAGATGAGTGCACAACTGAGAAGTATCAATCTATCAAGGACAGGTGGAGCAGTGGGACTTGCACAGAGGTGTTTACAATGTGGTAGGGACCCTCTGCAACAGGTTTTTGGGGGCCCAGGTGCCAATAGATGAAGCAGTGGATGATGAATTTGAAATGGCGGGCTGGGCCCGCCATTTCAAATTGGGCTGTGCTGTAGTGTGTACGATGACACCTGCATATCTTGTCATAAAAGACAGGCAGAGCAATGGGACTCGCACTGAGGTGTTTACAATGTGGTAGGGACCCTGTGCAGCAGGTTTTTGGCTGCCTAGGTGCCAACAAATGAAGCAGTGGGTGATGAATTTGAAATGGTGGGCTGTGCGGCAGTGTATACTACACCACACACATATCTTTCTATCAAAGACAGGCAGAGCAATGGGATGAGCACTGAGGTGTGTAAAATGTGATAGGGACCCTCTGCAGCAGGTTTTTGGCTGCCTAGGTGCCAACAAATGAAGCAGAGGGTGATGAATTTGAAATGGCGGGCCCAGCCCGCCATTTCAAATTGGGCTGTGCTGCAGTGTATACTACACCACACACATATCTTACTATCAAAGACAGGCAGAGCAATGGGATGAGCACTGAGGTGTTTACAATGTGGTAGGGACCCTCTGTAGCAGGTTTTTGGGTGCCTAGGTGCCAACAGATGATGTAGTGGGTGATGAAGTTGAAATGGTGGGCCCAGCCTGCCATTTCAAATTGGGCTGTGCTGCAATGTAAGCCAAGGCACAAGCATATCTATCCATCAAAGACAGGTGGAGCAATGGGACTTGCACTGAGGTGTGTAAAATGTGGTAGGGACCCTCTGAAGCAGGTTTTCAGGGGCCCAGGTGCCAACAGATGAAGCAGTGGGCGAAGAATTTGAAATGGCGGGCCCAGCCCGCCATTTCAAATTGGGCTGTGCTGCACTGTATACCATGACACACACATATCTTTCCATCAAAGACAGGCAGAGCAATGGGACTAGCACTGAGGTGTGTAAAATGTGATAGGGACCCTGTGCAGCAGGTTTTTGGCTGCCTAGGTGCCAACAAATGAAGCAGTGGGTGATGAATTTGAAATGGCGGGCCCAGCCCGCCATTTCAAATTGGGCTGTGCTGCAGTGTATACCAACATGCAGACATATCTCTCCACTGGAGACAGCCAGAGTGGTGGGGTTAGCAGTCAGGTGTCCCATACATTGTACACAGCCCATGCACAGGGATGTTTGAGGTCCTGCTCACACCAGATACATCCCAGGGCAAGGAGCCCCAATGTCAAACACCAAATCCCCAGATTTAATCATGTAGCACAGCTGGCAATATGGGGCTTGCACTCAGCTCCTTTGGGCTGTGCATGGTTGTGATGTGACTGATGCTTACAACCTCAGCTTTCATCATCAGCTGAATTTCCAATGGCACACCTTCCTGGTGAATTCTTGGTCACAATTTTGAATCATTGTGAAACCTCTGTGGTGGCTTGATACTGCACTCCTCTACCAGTGTGCAAATTATCAGGGTTGTGAATGCCAAGATGGGCTTGATATAGGCAAGGTTGTAATTCAATGCAACAACTTTCTGCCCTATAACCTAAACTAACCTAATAAACTAACTAACCGAACATAGACGAAAACAAGCGGCTTAGTGAGAATAGAAGAGTTAAACTATAGATTAAGAGTCGCACGAGAGGGCGTGTCAGAGGTAAGAGCAAAGTGCTATTGTGGCAGAGTTCAAAGTGTCGCGTACCCTGAGATGCCGGTGATTTGAAATGACCCTAGGGGAGACCGGCGACCCGGGAAACCGGCGGACCGGTTGAACTGCATACGGTTTCACATACATTGAAGCACCTCTCGCCGCCGTTGAGTGTCCTCATGGAATGGACATTGAGTTTGCTCCCCCTCCTTTGTTCCATATGTCATCGAAAACATGGCACGTGCATCTTTGGAAAATTGAAGTGCTTTCCGTATTTTTATACACCCCTAGAAACACGAACATCAACTAATAAAGTACAGGAACCCTGGGAAAACCGGCTCACCAAACTGATATTATAGGAATGTAATACAGGTTTACGACCTAAAGTGACCGTACCTTCCGTATGCACATGATCTAGTGGGGCGAGCACACAAAGCTGCCTGTGTTCGAATAAGCGCGACAAGGCTCGAGGCCTGTGCTGGTAAAGCCACCGAGCCGAGAAACGACCTCGGTGGTAGTAATTAAAGTGGATCAGTGATAAAAATGGTTTGCACGAAACTTGGGAACAAACCTTCAGCAGGTCCTCATATTTCGTCGCGTCAATAAACCCCATGCTCAGCGTGTTTGGATAATGGTTCAGATCGGGCCACGGGGGGACAGCGTCAATCCTGGTTTTGCACATACAGGTAAATAAGCTTGTGAGACCCGAAACATACCCACTTTGCTTCAAGCCCGGCGCTGGTGCTCTGTGAGCAGTTTGCGTTGACAAACTCCTTCAACATAGGCCATGTATAGGACCCACAACCCAAGTCATCGTTATAGAGCGTGTCGTACGAGAGTGCACGGAAGGGATCTGTGCGTTCGCCGAGCATCGAAAAGGCATTCTGAACGAGTATGAGGTCGAACCCAAGGGACAAGAATTGGACACAGGGGTTGGGGCGCGGTGGTCGTGGTTGGGTTCAAGGAGCGACGAGAGTTAGACCTGTTGATGCGGCGAGATCGAATGGCGCAATCCGATCAAGCGGGATTTCGAGTGGCAATCTTTTTGCCGCTTTCTGCCTAATTACGCCCAAATCTGGGGCTATCCGGATCGTTGCCACAGGTGCGTGGTTCTCAATCTGATCCATATCTAATCTAAGCCAAACCGACACGTGCGCAGAGAGTGATCCCTGCAGCCCCGTGACATACTCGGTGCTCGACTCCTCTTTATCTCTCGCCTCCATCTCTACTACTTGAACGCCATGGCCGATTTCGAGTTTCATCGTAGACGAGGAGCGATTGCGGGATCACGTAGCTGGCGCTTACACTCGGTGGTTGGCGCGCTCGGGGAAGACCGGCACAGTCGAGCCAACGGGCAGAACCAAGACCTGAACCAAACCCACGAGTATGATGCGAGAATGACCCATGCGCACGCCAAACCCCGCGTTGGATATTCGTACGATTTTGCGCCAGACGAGGTCGAGGACAGTGCGGCAGCAGAGGCCAAGCCCCCCCCGGTGCGCACTCGGACGACGATTATTATTCCCGATTCGCCTCCTTCACCGCCAGTAGATCGTAAGGGCAAAGGACGCGCCGTGGACGAAGTATTGGATCTCGAGTCGGACGAATGGAGCTCATCGGTAGGGTCCGGTCCGAGCACGTCCATGTTGTTGCACCTGCGAAAGAAGCAAACGAAGGCGTTGGAGATTGTTGAGGTTTTATCTGACGACGAGACGAATACGGACAAGGCGAGCGAGCTAGAAAAGGTCCAGACGGTGCTGGTGTGCGCCTCGTGTCGGCGTCCGTTGCGGATGGGCGGCGACCGGTTGTGGGCGCTGCGGTGTGGCCATATGATTGATTCGTGGTGCTATCGCAAGTTGGCCGAGCGGCCCATTATTCCTAGGGACATGCTCATGTTAAACACCGATCCTTCGGTCGAGAGGATGGCGGCGCGCAAACGGAAACGTCTAACGGCTATCAAGTGGGGTGACAAGTCTGCCGCAATGCCTGCGCCTCCCGTGCCGCCTGTCGCCGAAACGGTCGAGTGGACGTGCCCTGTGGCCTTGTGCGGCCGTGCGCATTGGAGTGAACGAGTTGTGACGGGCGGAAAGAGCGTGTGGCAACCAGTGAAAGAGACAGGGGCGGTTGGTGTATTTGTGTGAGCCCGATGATTGAAGGGTTCCTTCTGCGCTTGTTATCGTTGTGCCCTTTTTTTTTTTTTGCGAGAATGTTGTTCATGTTTATATATCCGACTCCAATTCAATATGTACTTTTCATTAGAGTGCTTTTTGGGCGAGTAATAATGCATAAGACCCAACCAATGTAATTCGTTAAAATGTTTGGTAACGGAAGACGCTCGACACTATTGCGCGCACCAGCACGCTCGTCGGTGCTAAATATAAAGAGAGGACCGTCCGAAACACCTTATTATTTTAGTAGGTGCCGAAATTATGTACAGGTGACCACACACCAGTCTTATATCGGGGGACAAGACCGCATACAGCCGCAAACTAAGGTCCAGGCAGGTTAGCAGAGGCACTACTCACCGTTACAGCTGGTTTCGCGCTCCCAATTGCCAACAGGCCTCGTTTGCTCAAAAATGATGTCGTCTTCACTATCTCTGTTCTTGTCATGTGCGTCATCCCGTTTGCGTTGACACCATTTCCGTTCGCGGGAAGTCGCTCGATCTCTTTGCCAGCTGCTGCCGCGGAGGCATTCGCCTTGCTAGAAATTGTAGAGGCACATCATCTAGCGAGGGCCTCGATGAAAGTGAGATTCAACCTGAATTCTTGATAGAACTTGTCTCGCGAGATTGCATCTAGGTCGTGCCGACTTACTTCGGGTCAGGCTTAGAATACGCACTGCAGGTGGTGATCACGGTGGCCAACTTAAATTCAGAGCTAAACACAAAAATCAGTAATAATATCAGGTACCTGGATCTCGAGGGAGGGCTACTACGTACTCCACCTTGATAAGCCATGCGTTGTGATCGTCTGGTGATATTCTCCATTATGGTTATGTGACACAATTAGAAGACCAGCTGACAAATGAACCAAGGTGACGAATGGCTGACACGAGGCTACAAGTAGATAACCCCCCTGCTGAGAAATCCCCCCCTGCTCGTTTCAACCACCACTGCCACTGCTATTGACAGAACATTGTGGGCATCCCTTATAACATCAACTCCCTGGCAAATATAATATCTTGTCCAGCTAACTACCAATACATGTGAGTGCATCCGATACTTGTGATCACCTGCCCCAAGGGATGAAGTGCACTAGCCATCCTTTTTGCATCCCATGGTGCGTGAGCCCGCACACAGCTAACCAAGATTGTTCATGTAGCAGTTTTACCTCCTACAATCATGGAATCCCACAGGCAGGCAAGTTCAATTTCGTATTTCTAGCCGGGGTGAATATTGAACCTGGCTATGGTCACTCTCTTCCCCCTCCGATTATCCTCTAAACTCTTCTGCATACCTCAACGTTTTCACTTCCACCTCACGGATTTGCAATCCTAAAACAGTCGAGTTTGTCTCACGGCTACCTTCACCATATCGTTGGCTTGATGAAGGCAGCTGGGAACACTGAACATGCCGCACTCAGCACTCACGACTGCATTGAGTTGGCGCAATATCTCATTCTCATCCATGATAACTATCAGGCCTTCCATAACGGCAACTCCTTGGAGAATCCCGCTACAGTTTCTCCGCTGGTTCGAGCTCCAATCGTCGGACATGACCTACTTGCTTTGCGAAGGGGGGGCAGACGCACTGGCCGCTATCGGCTTACATTCCCAACACAGTACATGTTCAGCTACGCTTTGAACTGCGTATTCGCTCTCCTTAGAGACCTTCAGAATGCCACGGGTGGGCCAGTCCCAATAGATGGGGACGATGCATTCCAGCCCTACTCAGCTTTCATCCGTCACCGCATGCCGTATCTTCCCCTGCCCGTTGACCTACAGGATCGGGGGACCGCAGCTTTTGGGCAGGCCCTTCCATCACTCACCAGTGCTCAGATGCTGCTCAATGAAGCCCAGCTCTGGATAGGTTTTACCCCCTTGTTCTGCAGCCTCCTTGCTCAGGCATTGCAGCTGGACATTCCTTCGTGCCCCCCTTTCACAGCACACATGTTCAGTTTGAACCCCATTGCTGTGAAGGCCCACAACTGGTGCATGGAATTGAGTGACGCACCCGTTGACTTCTACTGGTGCGACATGTGAGGTGAGCTCAAACCACCAAGCTGAGAGGTCCTGTTCCGCAACCGATGCATTTACCATTTTTTCTGTAAAATAAAATTCAGGTCTATTTTATTGCTTAGTGCAGCTGTTGGAAGTCCGAAACTGTGGCTCGGGGCATGACAATTTGTGTGTTCTTGGATATGCGTCAAAATTATATTTCTTATCATTCGAGCCGTCAGAAAAGTAGGAAATCGCCTAGCACGCGTCAATGAGGGCCCCGTCATCCGTGGAGTGCTAGATGATCTTGGTCAAAACAGTCAAGGCCGAGGAAATCTACCAAGGACCGTCAGCAAAACCCGCATAGCTATGCGGTTGTTCCTGATGAAGTGAACATTTAGTTGCATCACGCCCGCGATATTATCCGGAGCCCAGACAGCTTGCTCGCGAAATCCCGCCACGGACACGAGGAGGTTGATAAATTCAGGTACGGCATTATGCGCGATGGCGACTTGAGTGTGAATGGCTGTTCCAAAGGCAAGATTGGTCGAAGCCCAAGCGGCTTCAGACTAGCGAGTATACCTTAGACTACTTATTGTAAAGGAGAATATAAGACGACTCACTTGAACCATTGAGTGCTTTCCTCTCAAAGATTCGACGAAACGGGGGACAACGCGACACTCAATGACCTTTCAATAGGTGGGTTCTTTTCCTGAGCAGGCAGAATTTGGTGGTGGCGTCAAGCTGGCGCTCTTGGTTGGCTGAAAAGACGTCAGCGACCATGTTTGCCGCAAGCTGATTAAAGAAAACAAGCGGGCGACGTTTAAGCATGAAATATTTTTATGACGTAGAACACTCACCTCGCTCAGCCAGTCACTTCCCTCAACCGCTCCATCGTCTGAATCAGGACCAGGCTCAAGAGCAAGATTGCGGCGTTTAGAGATGTTCTTACTCCAGTGTGAGATCGTTTGCAAGGATCAAGTGCAAACCCCATTTGACTACCCTCGGATGAGATGTCAAAGCGTCGATAGAATATGGGGGCACCTATTTCAGCCAAGATGTTGTAGCGAGATACAACAGTGGGTAGGTTCAATTTTTGCTCCACACTTTGGTACAATGTAATGTTCGGCGTCACCATTTTTGAACATCTGGCCTGTTTCGGAGGTGAAAAGCTGTTTGCGGACCACGATACTTCGTGTCCATGGGGAACTGCATGGTGTTCGCCCGCCAAGAAACAGCTGTGCTAAAAATGGCAAAGACACGACGTAACACTTTGTTGAATTGACACTCAATAACAGCAAGCTATAGTAAAAGCGTAGAACGAGACAGAAGCGATGCACTAAACCAGGCCGGAACGATCAAACACGCCTGGCCTTCTTTTGCACTCTATCCGAGTCCGCTGCATCTGGGGGTCCTGGGCGCAGCCTCGTGACACTCGAAGTGGGCGCACTGGAAGTCGTGTTGCCTTGCCCTTGCACAGGCTCGGTTGGTCCCAGGAGCTGTTTGCGCATGCTTTTGAGCTCTTGCACCATACTTTCCCGGAGCGGGGCAAGCGGAAGAAGCAAGTCATACGCGGGTGGGAAGTGGTTGGGGTGCAACGGGCAGCACCTCAAAAGATCGTAGACGTTGAGCTTGAGGAAATCCTCGGTTGAAGGCGAGGCTCGACCACTGACGCTGCTAGACTCATCCAAGACTACCTAGAGCAAACAGGTAAAGAGAGCTTGTTTCATCGTCAAAGGCAGACATACCATGGTGCCCGACCGCCGGAAGATACGGCCATGCTTGCCGTTAAACACCCGTGGCGTATTCTCCACTCCAGTGGTCGCAGTACTGCCGGTTAAGTCTGCAGGAGTTGCGGTTGATGTCGTCCGCAACTCATCGCGGTCTTCTTCTTCTTCTTCTACAGTCGAAGGGCTCGCACCTCCCGTCATCTGTGTCGAACTCAGCTTGCGAGGGTCATGCTTGATTTCTTTACTGTCCTCAAGCGGAAAGTCGGTAGCTTGAAAGCAACGGTATAGTTTTTGGTAAGCAAGTACACAAAATATGTCAGCCGGTGACTCACGAATGTGTCCCGACAATTCCCTAGTCCAAACTGCGATTTCGGCTTTGAAGCTGTCGGTGAGAGTGACGGGGTAACTCATCTTACAGATGATTACCGCGTGAGTGTGAGTGCCTGATTTGTGCAGGTAGCTGGCTGCCTTTTCGAGGGCACGATCCTCAGATTGGCTGTAGGCCGTTTCTAGTATGACGCGGGGCTGTGGTGGGAGGACTTCTTCCACCCGGTTTCCCAGGTCGAACCTTGTTGTGACCTTCAGCTGTTGATCGGGTCCTCGCATTCCAACGTCCTTCAGCTGCACATTCCCGTCGCCTGAGGATTTCAATAGGGGCCGTCCACACACGGCTGCTTCGTCAAGGACCGCCTGCATATACGGGATTTGTGCAGAGAGCCATTCCCCGGGCGTGTTGTGCAGGCTGGTCGGCATCCTGAATACAGCAATCCGGGTGGTGGAGGACCACTCGTAAATTCTGCGTGGCATCAAGTCAATAGTTAACAAAAGCAGCGCATGGATACCTCACCTAAGTTTGATGCCCTCACTAAGCAGCCTGTGTTCCAGAGAGTATAGATCGGACAAGGAGATGCTCGTCAGCTCATAGAAAGGAGCTTGGGGCCGCTCGAGCCAGGACTTCAGCTGCACAACGTCGTTTTCGAGGTTCGAATGTTCAGAGGTCACCGCACGTGAAGGGATCTGGACCGACTCCCGAGGCGAGTTCTTCTTCACGCCTGTCGGTAGGGCCTTTCCACCCTTCGTAATATGGAACGGGAGGATGGGATAGGTGGCAGCCATGGAGGAGATATCAGGATGAATCACTTGAGGTCACGTGACGGCAAATGTTTTCAACATCCCTCTGGAAAAGGTTCCAGGAAATTTTGGGCACCAGCCTAAGGCCGTGTTCGATCTTTCTTACGCGTAAATCATGCGATCAATCCTGTTCAAGGCGCCATTTATTCTTAAACGGTTGAGATGCTTAACATGATGTAGACTACTAACACTCAAATTAAGCCAAAATAGTGAAGACTCCACTGTTGCGAACCATGAATGAGAATCATACAGTTAAGCGACTAATAATCATGCGTCGGCTGTTCAGCTGTCGATCCGAATGTAACCCCGCCAGTCATGTTCACGAGCTTGCCACTTGCACACCGGAGCCAACGAACCGTAGTCTTGCAGAGTTGTCTGTTTGGCCAGAGCCGTGATGGCTACAACGCCAAAGCCCTCATAACCTGAATACTGGGCTTGTCTCTTGCCATATATTAACAGAAAAGGGCCTGTCAGGCGGGTATTAAAACGCACGTGAAATGAGAGGGAAGTCAAAGACAGTAAAGGCAATGCACTTTTTCAAAGGAGTGAGCTCTGCCGGAAATATGCGGAGCCCTGAACAACCCGGAAAGTGTGCTACGTGATCATGAAGGATGTGACGCTTGGTATGAAACCCGTGTGTAAACGCGTTTGTGGTTGGTGGTTAGTGTGCGGCCATGGATTTGGAACCGAGCGTTCGATACAAGCTACGCTTAAGTCCAGGCTGTGCGTTCTGCCACGGTTTTCGGGTGGACTGAAACGGTTCGATAACTCAACGTTGGGGCCGAGCCCGAGTAATCAACGCAAGCGCAAGGTGAATCCTTGATGCGAAGACAATGGCAAGAACAAGATACAAGAGATCGGGTCATATATATACATAACACGCTCGAAACTGCCGATGGAGGGGGGTTGATATTTGAAACATGGGGAATATACGTGTATATGCGCGACTTCAATTGCCCGGTGAGCCTGGTCAAGGGGCTCCGTTCACATAGTCTAGCAATCGAAACGATTGAGGAGCATCCGTCAGTGGGTCGTATACAGGAAACGACAAATATTGTGGCGCATATATTAGACATCTCGTTTGTGAACCTTGTACCATCTCTAAAAACATACATATACCCACGCGACTAAACGTCTCCCACCGATGCCTCCCGTTGCTCCCGGAATTTCTTGTCGTGCAAGCACATGAACTTGTGGAATGGAGTTCTCTGAAGCTCGGGATTAGCATGAGAACCGGTATAAGGCTCTTTACGAACCTGCTGTTGCACCACCGGGAGTTGCAACAGAGACTTCAGTCGACGGTTTGCGCCGGTCGCTTCATGTCACTATCACTTGAGCGCCATTAGGAGTGGAATGCAGTTATCACGCTTACCGATATGTTGCCAAGCAGGAATCTCGTATCGGGCAACGGAAAAGTCAACCGAGGGCGTGATTAGGTGGGAGTGACGTTGATCGCGGAGAATACTGAGCGACGAATCCACCTGGCTCGAGAACATGATCGTGAACTGCCGGATATATAAGCGCAAACAGTCCATGGTCATGCGGCCGTACAGCGTTACATGCGTTCCACCGCTCTGCTCTGCTGCATACAGTGCGATGGCCATGCGTACGATCAATTTGATTCCAAACGCCGCGCCGTGGAAGCCGCCTAGTTGTAGGCCGGTATGAGGGTCGAGGAACGGTTGGGTACTCAACCAATACAGGAGGAAACCGGGAGAGGAGAACGAGTGGGCGTTGCATGCAATCTGGACGAACTGTTCCGGAAGGGCGCAGAGAAGCCAAGCTTTCTCGGAATCGGTATCCAGAGGGGCTGCTGGCAGAATCGGGGTGTCACCCACAATACCCGACTTCCACCGGAACAAGATGTCTTGGTTGGCCTAACAACACGGCAAAAGTTTGGTTAGGTCACACCCGGCACGACAGCGATATGAGCAGAGGATACCTGAGGCGGACCCAGCGTCTCATACTCTTGAACATAAGCGAGGGCGTCGCGGAGCTCAGGCACAAAGCGCGTTGATATGCCATGGACGAGCTCAACCACGCCAGGCGCGAACAAGTTTCCAACGTCATTTCTCGGGAACGTGTGAGTTGCGAGGGGTACCGGCTCTGTGCAATATATGATTCACAACAGCGGAGGAGATAGAGACGGACTTACTCTGAGCCAAGGTCACCCAACGTTCAATCGAGTTTATACATATCTTGCCTTGATCACCGTGTACAAACTCAGCCAGATCGCAACTTGCATATCTGTGTGCAAGCGTAAGCATCAGGCGGACGACTGCTCCAGGTTAGCACCACTCACATGCGATGCACAATGTCCCCGTCCGCGCTGCGTTTGGGGACCGTGTTCAACATAATGTGCGTATCAGTTAGCTGTGATAGAAGAGACAAAATCGGCGTTAATATGGCCGACATATTGCTCCACGCCCTGGTCGGGAAGGGTGAGATACGCAAGCGCGATGTATTCGGTTTGCGACGTGCGTACCACTCTGAAGTGACCGGCTGACCGCTCCCGATCTTGTGCTTAAGAACGTCAAGGAGTTGAAGCGCCGACTCGAAGTCACTGAGCGAGGCTCGCATGTTAGACGCAGCGATACGTTTGGGGAAGAGGATGGACGTCGTTGTTCAAAGGCGAGCCGTTCAAATACGTACCCCATGTTCGGTCGCTTTTAAGGGTTCCCGGGTGCATCCGTTCATCTGATCGAGCAAGTCGCCGTTCATTGCGGACAAGGTCGAACGAGCAGCCGGGTTGCACAACGAAGCAGGTGATTCCGGTCGTTTTGGCGTGCTAGACAACAGGGGAGCAAAATCAGCGCAACTAGACGTATTAGTGCATGTGCACGAGGCGAGTGGTATCGAACACGGCGATGCGTGTGTCGTGGGGACAAGGGTTGGTCACAGGGGTTGGGGTGTCGCGGTCGTGGTCGTGGAGGACCCCCGGCTGCTCCAGCTGATGTCGGATCCTGTGAGTCCCAAATTTTGATTTTTCTTACCCGACAGGTTTTCT
>WSTG01000554.1:0-16639 GCA_019616325.1 Ceratobasidium sp. 394
CGTAACCGGTAACGTAACACTGACTACAGGTAATCTCTCCCTGGTAATGCTGTAGTCAGTAGTCACCTGACTAAGCACGTCACATGACCACACCTGATCATGTGACCCTAGGATTACAAAGCGGCTCTTATAAGATTCGGAGCCACACTAAAGTCAGTAGTCACTACACGTGACCACTCCCACGCACGGCACATGACCTAGCTGCGGACTGCGGACTGCGGACTGCGGACTTCCAAGTATATAAGAAGGAGGATAGGCAAGATGGCGCCCCATCTTGCTTTATCTCGTCTACCACAGTGGCTTGTAACACACTTAGAACACACGAATACAATCAGAGCTATAACATTACAAACAACATTGAAACCTCGTAGAGGCAGTATAGAACAGAACGACCACTCCTTGAGCCAAGAACCACGGGACCAGAACAGGTCACGACATTATAAAGCAAGATTATTGCTCAACCAGTGGAACATAGAAACAGATAACAGAAATGAGTAAACCAGTAACCAGAACCAGCAGTCAAGCGGAGGGGGCACCTCCCCTACTCGGACTGCTACCAGACCCAGTGAGGCCTAGAACGGTGCCGCCACCGGACCCGCCCATCCTCCTGCAACCCGAACCCAGCCGAATTATGCCAGGGCACCTTTTCGGATCGCCGCCTAATCCGCCGCCTACTCAGGCTGATGACTCCATTCAGATAGTGGATGACATGACACAAGTAATCACTGATCACTTGCACCCGCCACCTGACCAGGCCCCAGAAGACGCCGATGCCACAACCACGGAGATCTGATCTCTACAGGCCCTAGTATCAGGATCCCAGCCACGGGTTATCACCACGGAGTCCGTCCAACAGATGGTCCTAGCCATTGGCGAAGGACTAAAGGCGCTACAAGGCAGCCTATCAAAGGAGGTCATCGCCACACGCATCTGCAAAACCTCACAGGCTCTGGAGAGGCTGCCAGAGCACTCAGAGCACTCAGAGCGTCACACTAGGACACCAGAGCTGCTCCAGAGCCTCTCCAGACATCAGGAAAATCAAGGTATGCTACAGTGCACTATGTAGTACTACATAGCATAATATAGCCATAAGTAGCCACGTAGTCGGACCCCCAGAACATAGTTTTAGTACACTTTACATACGTGTACTGTAGACTACTGTACTCAGTATAGTCTACGTACTACTACGTATTTACTCTCTCTTTCCACCTATTTGCTCACTGTTGCTTTGTCTGTAGTGCAGTGTAGTTTCTGTATTCTTATATGCCCTTCTGTGCTTCCTTTCATGTGACATATCATATACCTCATCACTTCTGTGTGTCTTTTAATAGCAATATTGTATTCATCTTCTCTTTGTATTACTTGCTTGACTAGCTGATGTTATTTTTCTAACCTCTGGTGTAACAACTGTAGAGGTATATTAAGAAATGTGACTCTATATTGTTGCATCAGATAACACATATCAATACGTACAGCAATGTTGCACCACGTGGTTGTCTGTATTTCATCATACAGATCCCTACTTAGTACATTTTATTTGCAGCAAATACGTAGTTCCCGGTAGCAATACGTAGTTCCAGGTAGCAATACGTAGTGCTACATACACCGTGATGCTCCCATATCCTGTTTGGTACTACCCTGTGTCCTACAGTATCCTCTTGGTCATTCCATTTCCTAGTTCCTTATATGCTTGATAAATAAACATGTTTATACATTCAAAAGGCTAATACTGGGTTGTAAAAACATGTGTGCAAGAATGACATTCAAAAAAGCGTATCGTCTGATGAGATCAATTAGCAAGCGGCAGGCGGGAGCGGGTGAGCCAACCCAGGATCTCCGTTACGGCTTGAATGCTGTGATTACATGAGTTAAGTCGTAGCCCCAGTATGGTAAGTTGCGTGCTTACCATCGCGCCCACCCAACATCCCTGGCCCCTATTTCTTACCCCTCCCCTTCGACGTCGCCTGCAACTTCGATTTCGACTTGGACTTCGGCTGCGTCTCGAACTTTTCGAGCGCCTTCGTCTTCGCCTTCCTCGCCTGCCGTGGCTCCTCTTCTTCCTCCTCCTGTACCACTGCCTTCCGCTTCCCCTTCTCGCGCGGCGCCCGTGCCGTGTCGGTCGTGTCCCCCTCCCCATCGTCCCCGAGCTCTTGGACGGTCTCGCTTTTGTTGCTCGCCCGCCCACCCGGCTTATCACCCTGCCCCTCCTTTCCCCGCTGCGTGCTGCCTTTCCCGCCTTTCCCGCCTTCCCCGTCTTCCTCGTCTCCTTGGCCTTCCCCTTCTCCCCCGGCATGCGCCTCTCGCTTGTCACGTTGGTTCAGCCCAACGCTCGACTCCTCGCCTTGCTCGACGTGCGGTCCCGGACCTTGCTCGGCGCCCCACCCTTTTCCAGGCTGGACATTCGGCTCCTCACCCGGTTTGGCACTCAAGTACTTGCCTGGTCCGCTGCTCGAGCCGCCTGATGTCTTCCGCGGCGCGTTCTCGCCGCTGTCCTCGCCGCTGTCCTCGCCACTGTCCTCGCCGCCCTTCTTGCCGCCCTTCTCCCCACCCTTCTCACCGTCCTTCTTGCCGTCCTTCTTGCCATCCTTCCCGCCATCCTTCTTGCCACCCTTCTCACCACCCTTCTCACCACCCTTCTCACCACCCTCCTCATCGCTGGCTACCGGTTTAGGCCCCTTGTTGGTACCCGCCCGCTCATTTGCTCCGTCGTCCAACTCCATCTCGTGATCGCTAGCAGCATCTCGGGTGGCGCTCGCAGAGCGGGTGCTACCCAGGGCGGCGCTCACGGCGCGGCTGCTACTCGGTTCTCCACCTCGGCGCGCCTTGCTCTTCGCCTTGCCCTTGCCCTTGCTGTCGTCCTCGTCCTCGTCATCCGAGCTGGAGCTGGAGCTGGAGCTGGAGTCGGAGCCAGAGTCGGAGTCGGAGTTGGAGTCAGAGTCGGAGCCAGAGCCGGAGTTGGAGTTGGAGCTGGAGTCGGAGCTACTGATGCCGCCATCGCTCAACGAGTCACTCGGGCTTGGCGATTTTGCGCGAGTGCATGACTTGGCGGACTTGACCGAACGAGAAGTCTTTTTGGGCCGTTCCTCCTCCCCGTCATCGTCATCGTCGTCCTCGCCTGCGAAATCTGCGCGGGTAAGCACCCCCGGGCCGGTGCGTTCTGCCTTGCCACCCCGGACCGGTTTGCGGGCCTTCTTCCTGTATTTAATTGTGAGAATAATTCAAACTAAACGTTAAGAAGGCGTACGTACATCGCGTAGTTATAGAGTTCACGCCGGTACTTCTTGCACTTGCGAGGTAGGCATTCTTCAAAGAGCGAGACATTCGGCAGGTGTTTATCGTATAGCTCGGTCAACACGCCCTCCTCCGCGCGCGACTCCTTGAACTCCCCGTCTGCATACTGCGAGACCAGAAATTCAACCTAAACAAATAAACTAAATGAGCTGTACGATAATGCGTCGGAAATAACGTACCATAGCGGCCACATACGCAATTGCCGGGATGGGGATTGGGTCGAAAAGTTTCGGGTAGATAACCCCGACAGGCTTCCGACCAACAAAGTACGTTTGATAAACGCATTCGGCGAGGAAGGGGTGCTGATAATTCCCGCCAGGGCCATTAACGCCAGGCTAACGGCCAGAGTTAGGACTTGCACCCGTAATATCGCGCAGGAGGGGCTTACCAGCTTGTGGAACACTCCATCTTGGAGATTCTTGACGTGCTCCACGAGTTTCTTGCCGTGCTTCTTGGTCAGCTTGTAAACATTTGCGATAGACGGCTTGATCTTGTCCCTAACACGACCTCGATAACTACCAATCAGACGTTTCACCTATGCAAGTCACAATAACGTAAGTAGGTTCAATGAAACTAGAGAAATTGATTACTTACGACTATTTCGAGGTCACGATCCATGGGGTATTTGCTAACGTCGACCCTGTGCTCTTTCGCTGCGGTAGCCCAGGATTTCCGAACCAAGCGGTCATATTCCCGCTGCTCGGGAAACATGCCGTCGTGTCCCAACCGACCGCAAACGAGTTTGTAAGTCGTATCGAGTAACTTGCGCCATACGCCCTTGTAGTCGCTACACTTCGGCTTCTGCGACTTGCTCTGTAACGAAAGTGGAATAAAATAATAAATTATTGGCGCGATAAACCATTGTGTACGGAAACTAGGACGTACCGTTTCCAGCTCGGCGCGCGGGCCTCTAACTTTGTGCGCCGGCTTAACGTCTTCGTCATCCGAGACCTCAATCATCTCCTCGTCGATATCCGGCAGGCCACCAGCGTGCGAATCGCAATCCAAAGGCGCAGCACGAATCGAGCCGGAACTAACTGAAATAATGGTTGGGGCTGCGGAACCTGCACGCGAGGTGGGCTGTGATGATCCGGTGCGAGCAAATTTGCTTTGAGTGGGCCGCATGCGTGGGGTTTGGCGGCTGGTGGTAAGCGAAGGCAGTTTCGAGCTTGAGGACTTGAACAGTTTCACAATCAATGATTTGCTCCGAGACACTAAAGATACGTTAGTAAGGCTGGCTAAGCAGTATTGAAAGGACTTACCATCTATATCCGTACGTGGGCGTTTAACTATTTCTTCCAAGTCGTCCAAGTCGGACGACGAGTTACGGCGCTTTCTCGAAACTACCGGAGTACCGTTGGCTGCGTTGGCCGCCTGGTTCTTAGCGGCACGGAGGGCGTCCAGAGGCGACCCAAGAAGCTTAACCTGTAATTATCTGTTAGCAATATGTAGGTACCACGAATAGTATACGTACGTTGGATACTCGCGAGAGCGCCGGGGCGACTTTTGCAGGTGTCTTTGCAGGCGTCTTCTCCGGCGATTCCGCACGGCGGCCCTCGCCCATCCCCCAAATTTTCTCCAACACCGGCAAGGAAAGAGCACCGAGTTCATCGCGATCCAACTTGTCGCGGTAGAACAGCAAGTTGATTAGCTGTTCGCGACGCTCCTTCTGCTCGGCCGACAACCCGCCACCCTTGGACTCTGAAGTTACCTGTGAGCAATCATTCGCTAAAAAGCATGAAAAAAGAAGAATTCACCTTTACCTTTTGAGCCGGAAGCAGCCTTTGACCCAGACTTGGCGGCCTTGGCCATGGTCGCAGGTTGAGCAGCCGAGGCCTTCGTACTCGACGACTTCGACGACTTCGACTTCGATGACTTCGACGCCGCGGCCACTAAGAATTCTTCGGCCTCGTCCTCGACGGCTAGTTCGGCTTCTTGCTCCCGCACGTACTTGTTACGCTTGAGTTTGTCACGCCGGTCCTCGCTCTCCTTGATCGATTCCTCTGAAATGAACGTTAATGTATGTACAGCTACATGAACGAATAATACGTACCGTGCGCTACGAGACCCTTGGTCTTACGAACAGTGCGATGCCCTCGGCCCAAAGATTCGGCTGGCATGGTGGTGGTGAGTTGCTAAAACGGGTAGATCACCTCAACATCAGGGCCTTTGTTTGGCGCTGTGTTTGGATCCCCGTCAAATTAACCCTCTCCCACACATCCCGCTCCCATACATCCCGCTCCCACACGTCGCCCATGGCCCGCAAAACTCACAGATGTCCTCTATGCCCGCTCACGTTCAGAAAAAAACGTTCATTAGATGAGCATATAGCGACCGAACATGATGACGCAGCCTCCTTTTCCCCCACGCCCTCACCAGTATCCTCAGCCTCGCCCTCACATCGCCACCGACACCATTGCCCATACTGCGGCGACGGGTTTGATCTCCAACGGGCGCTTGCGTATCACTTTGCACGAGACCCCGTATGCGTGCTAGAGCACCGCGCGTGGCTAGAAGAGCTCGATCACATCTTATCCGACGAGCCCAGCGATCACGGCGACGAGGGCCCGCATATAGAGGGCGAGGCTAGGAGTCGTGAAAGCAGTCACGGTGGGGATGGGGCCGATGCGAGCAACGAGAGCGATGGAGGCGATGATAGCGAGGACGAGGACGCAGATATCCGCGAGATCAACAGTGAGGCCGAAACGGAGCATACCGTAGACAGCGAGGACGAGGAAGATCACGCCGTCAACGCCGGAGACGATGCGATGGATATAGATCTAGGCTTACCGGATCCCCTAGAGGACATACATCCCGCCCCACCGCCATTTGACACTACCATGGACGAGCAAGATGTTCCGTTAGAAGAGGTGGTCGACGCGTACGGAAATAAGGTGTATATAGAACGTTACCCTTGCCCCACCGCGGGGGAGCCGATCAGCATCGTGCCGATCGAGGAGCGCGCGCCCCAAGCGTATCCAGACGTTGGCCAGCTGGCGAATCCGGAGGCGTTCGAGATTGGACGGCTGTTGATGCGGCCGGGTGTCACCGCAAAATTCCGTAACTGTTACCTGTGGTTAAAGCGGGTCAGTAGCGTGTGTTCCGAGGACTTAAATTATCATAGCTTACCTTACACATCGTAGATTCGGGGCATGATGCCGTGGAAGAATAATCGCGAGCTAGTGAAAGACGTGGATAAATTACCTCATGGACCAGATTGGAGCGTGCAAGCGATGGAGGTCGAAGGATCGAAAGGTACCGAGGTCGTCGAGTTCTGGGGGCGTAACGTCATGGATATCGTCAAGGGCATGGCGGCCAACAAGCAGCTGGAGCCACATACGGCATGGAAGCCAGTGCGGAAATGGAAGACGCCCGAGCGAAAGGAGCGAATTCGTGATGAGGGTTACACGGCAGATTTCATGTGGCGGACCCAGGTAAGTTATTGATAATAAATACACTTAAATCAAAAGGGGCTTACCGAATTCTAGGAAAAGATTAAAGACAAGAAGGCGACCGTCGTTGGCTGTATCATCTCGTCCGACGAGACAAAATTGACAACATTTAGCGGCGACAAAAAGGCCCACCCGGTCTATATTTCGCTCGTAAACCACAACAAAGCCCTGCGCCGACGGATATCAAAACGAGCGAACGTTTTAGCCGGCTACTTACCTGTGCCGAAGTTAGATTGCAAGCCCAACACGGAGAAGCGGCGGAAGCTCAAGCGGCAAGTGTTCCACCAGTGTATGGAACAGCTACTCAAACCGCTGGCGGAAGCGTGCAAGAACGGCGGCGAGGAAGTCTTGTGTGCGGACGGCGGCATTCGGCGCATATACCCCGTCCTTGCTGCGTACGTCGCCGACTTTCCGGAACAATGCAAAGTCGCCTGTACGAAGACGACTCACTGCCCGTTATGCACCGTCAAGCCAAGCAAACGAGGAGATCCAGGGGGCGCACCGCTTCGTACGCGCGACGGCGTAATTGATGCAATCAGGGAACATCGAGCGACGGGGTCTGCGAAATTTGTTCGGCTCGGACTTTGGGATGTCGCACCGTTTTGGGAAGATCACCCGTATGTCGATATTGGATGTTTGTTGACGCCAGATCTTTTGCATCAGCTTCACAAAGGGGTGCTAAAAGATCATCTCACCAAGTGGGTTGCTCATATCATCGGGAAGCAGACGATGGACGAACGACACACGACGATGCCGG
Source organism: Ceratobasidium sp. 394 (assembly GCA_019616325.1). Lineage (NCBI taxonomy): Eukaryota > Fungi > Basidiomycota > Agaricomycetes > Cantharellales > Ceratobasidiaceae > Ceratobasidium > Ceratobasidium sp. 394. The sequence goes on from WSTG01000554.1 coordinate 7,501, forward strand.
AATATCACGGGATGCGCCATTTCAAACACGGCATAACGGGGGTTTCTCAGTGGACGGGTCGAGAATTGAAGGAAATGGCGAAAGTTCTCTTACCGGTGGCCTCGGACGCGAGTCCACGCGTTGTCCAAGCTGTCCGCGCGCTCCTGGACTTCGCATACCTGGCGCATTCATCGTCCCTGTCAGACACCGAGCTCGAAGCGATGGACGAAGCATTACGTACGTTTCATCGGCTGAAGGACGTCTTCATAGTCGAAAAGGCGGTGACGACCGAGAAGGCGTTCCACGGGATACCGAAAATCCACATGGTTTCGCATTATGTGCAGCTCATCCGCGAGCTCGGGACGCCTGACGGCTACAACACGGAAACGTTCGAGCGGTTGCACATCGACTTCGCAAAAATGGGTTATCGCGCGTCAAATAAAGTCAATGCGGTCAAACAAATGGCAACGTACATTCAACGTCTTGAGGCAATCGAAATGCACGCGGTTTACCTAGAGGAAACTCTAGGCCGGGAGGAGGACGATCCGGAGGCGGAAGACAGGGATGAGTGGGACGAGTGGTATGAGGAAGAGGAGGCGGAAGAAGATCCGGAAGAGCAGCGTGACATAGATGTGAGGGTCGAGTTGGCTGCCAGAATCGACGATTTTGTGCGCCGAGGAGGAGAGGGGGAGGTAGGCGGTCGTTGGGAGGTTGAGCAGCCGCAGCCACGGGCCGAAGAAGCCGAAGAAGCCGAAGACGCCGATCCGGAGGATCAGCATCCGCGCTTCCATCCCGTGCCTGAGTGCGTGGTCGCGAAGACTCCCACGGCCTCTGGTACAACCCTTGCCGACCTTGTTCGATTCCACGGCGCGGACCAGATCCACGACGCGCTCCACGCTTTTGTCGCAAGAGAACACCCGGACGAAAACATGCGGCTCCCCCTCGGTCTCAAGTTGAACGTCTGGTCCCGCGCTCGTCTCTTCCATTCCCCCCCGCCGTTCAAGCCTTCCGAAGGCCCCCACGTTGACGTCGTACGCGCACAACCCGTGAAAGTGGATCGTTTCAAACGCGTGAGCCGGCCTGCACGGTTTGATACCGTAATGATACTGTGGGACGAGAATAAACGGGGTATCCATCGTGAGTTCTTCGTACAGCCATTAAAACTCACTTAAAAACCCTTTCTAGGTTATCGGCCTGCCCGCGTACGCGTTATCTTTGAATTCCCACCCCGGCATCACCGCATATACGCGCAAAAGCTTGCTTACGTCGAGTTGTTCAACCCCGTGGGCCAGAATCCTCGGCGAGGAACTGGCCTGTTTACTACCACGCGTTCTCCTGGTGAGGGTCCTCGCCAATGCCGTGTTGTCCCCCTCTCCTCGATTCGGATGACGTGTCACTTGGCACCGAAATACAACGAATTCGAACCCGACACTCCCTTGACGGTTCTATCCGATGTCCTCGCACTTTGCCGGATTTTCTATTTCAACATTTTCGCCACATATTTTACGTACGAGCTACTTCGGCACTGGTCCCAACACGGCAGCGATGTTTGAAAGCGCCCATCCGCGTCGAACACTCGACACCACGCCCCCACCCATCGTCCTTTCTACCACATACGGCGCCCAGTCCTTTTACAATCCCCATATTCTACGCCTGTGCCGAAACCACACTAATTCTGCCGACATTCACCCGATTTGCTGATCCTTCGCTCGGTCTTCAATCTCACCAGGATCCGGAATCCCGCGACCATCGTTCCCCCTGGGAGAGGGTACGCGTATTTTCAGCTATGCTCGTATACTGACATACACTTACCACCACTCCAGATTGTGTTGCCGACCCCGTGTTCCCTTATATTTATCGTTATTTATTCTTCTGTTGGCACTATGCGGCGACCACCAGGCCGTCCAGAATAGGGTAAGTACGCTTTTCAAACGCGTTCGCATACCGACATATACTCACCTAGTTCCGGTCTTGTGGCCAGTCCGGCGTTCTCGTATTTTTATTGCTTATTATTATTGTTTGATGCTGCATGCGGAGCTGGCCGCTTATTTTCGTCCAAGTTATTCTCCTCGTCTCGTTCTTTTCCTCCATCCATTCCGACCTATCAATACATGCCTGTTCCACATACCTATATCTTGAGTTGAGCTATCCCCCGGGTCCCCATCCCGTGTCCATTGAACGGAACTTGAAATCGGTTAGGCTTGCCGGCGTGTAGGTGAGCATTTATGCGGCTTTTCTTGCGCCGCCGCCTTTATGCTCTCTTCTCCGTGGTTTGTTGACTACGTACGCTAGGATACTTTGTGCAACTCGCCGTAATCTCAACTCTCTTGCCTTGCTGCATAGTCTCTACCCCTATTCGGGTTCCACACATTAGATATTGTACTTTGCTCTCCTTAACACGTCGGCTATGGTTCCGGCTTCGGAACAATGCACGGCGCCCAAACGGCGGCAATACAGGGTAAAACCGTAGTCCGCCTGCTTTTCTAGATATTGTCGGTTCGGTAAGTCGTCACATTCATACCATTTTTGTGCGACGTTGACCTGTTACCGGAATAGGTAAGTCTCCCGCAAGTAGTTACACTAAGTCATACAGCTGCATATGTTCGAATTTAGGTACAAGTCCGAGGCCACCCGTCGGATTATTTGCCCAGTTCTGTCAAGCTCGGCGACGGACATTCGAGTATTTTCCCCATTGACGACCCGACCTGCTAGACCAAGAGCTCTCCCGTGATACGTGCACAGCAAGTTTTTATCTTATCGCTCGTTGGCTCGTGCTGATTTTTCACCAGAATCGGTCGACTTCTTATTTCATCTTCTGAAAGCAACAAATCGCTGCTTCGAACGCCAGCGCGTGCAACAGCGCAAGATATTCGCTCCCTTCCCGAAATCCCTCCCTGCGGTCCCAGTCCTGATGATCCCAGGAGACTCCGCATACAAACCCAAACAAGTCGCGACGATGCTAGTTTTCGGGCAAGGTACGCCGATTGCATCTCTTGTGGCGTGTCCCACGCAAACCGGCAACTCAGAACTCACCAAAGCCGTATTCATTTCGCTTGACGCACCGAGTGCAGAAGCCGTCCACCCCGCGCCTTCACACCTCTGGGCCAACCAGCCATACTCCCACTTGTGCGCACTCCTAGCCCAAGATCCCAGTCGCCAGTCGCTCACAGTAGTCCCTCGTCAATTGCATCACCTAACGCTGCCCGTGATACATCCCTAGGCACGAGGCTAGGTCGTCAATCCTTGAGATAGTGACGCTTGAGCCTACACCCAAGCAGTTGACCCCCGCCCACTCTGCACCACATCCTCCTACAGGCCGACAACGCGATTCCGGGTCTGGCTTTGCCCTCCATCCCGAACGTCAGAAACCTGCGGTGGCACGGCGGGGCTAACTGTGCCACCTCATATCAACACCCCAACCTCGCCATTCGACACCAATCATGAGCAGGACCACTCTCCTACGAACTTCAACACCCCGCGTGCACCCGTTTCAACCCGGAATGCACTCCTCGTGCCCGGCGTGAGTCCAGCTTTTCCCCACGCCTCGGCAACACCCACTCGAATTCGCGGTGACTTCCTTATTCGGTCAGTACAGCTGACCTCGTTACCTGCGACAGTGCTATCTTCCCATCTGTGCCACCACAGTCTATTAGACCGGACTCGAAAATCCGGATAGGCTTGTCGGCCATTAGGTGAGCATTTATGCGGCTTGTCTCGCATCGCCGCTCTTTTGCGCTCCCTCCTGTAGTTTGCTGACTGTGTATGCTTAGGATACTTTGTTCGACTCTCGGCCGTAATCCCAACTGTCTTGCCTTACGGCGTATTCCTACCCATTTATTCGTTTTTCACTCGAGACATCGTGTTTTGCTCGCAGGAAGAGGGGAACCCAAACAGACACGCCAACGGGTTCCCTGTACGATTCGTTGCTTGCCCCGTCCGTTTCCGGCCTTCCCAGCGCTGACCCATCATCCGCTGCTTTTGCCCACAAAGCCATAGCCAGCAAGGCCTATCAAAATGGGTTTTCCGCCGGAACTGCGACGATCAAGCAGTGGCCGGTCAGTTCCATCCCTTCTGCTAGCGCGGACAGCGTTCGCGAGGTGAGTACTTTCCGCCCTTCACTCCCGCCGATCTGACCATTCCCAGTCTTACTCCTCGCAGATTTCTACACGTCCCCAGTCGACCGTTTGCGATGACAAGGAGGGTCATTACATCATCAAACAAGATGATATTATCAATGGGCGGTGTAAGTTGCCGTCTACGTTACGCACGCCCTCTCTGACCTTTGGAATTTGAATAATAGACCGTGTTGTACGATTACTTGGCCAGGGGACCTTTGGGAAAGTCGTCGAGGCGACCGACATGGCTCACCCGCTCTATGCCCCCAATGGCGGCCGTAGCCACCTCCGCGCGTCGAGTGATTATCCCTCGAACGCTGGCCGCGTAGCTATCAAGATTATCTGCGCCGTTCCCAAATATCGTGACACATCCAAAATCGAGATCCGGGTCTTGAAACGCTTGAAAGAGTCCGATCCGCAGAACTTGCGGTAGGTCGCATTTTTTATCCTTCCGCTCGGTAACTCACCAACAAACCGCAGTAATTGTATTCATTACCTGGAGACCTTTGACCACCGAAACCACATCTGTATCGTCACACAACTACTCGGACAGTGTTTGTACGATTTCTTGAAGGAGAACCAGTTCACACCCTTTCCCCGACGACACATCCAAGATTTCGCTCGGAGTTTGTTGGACAGCGTCGCATGTGAGTCGTCCAGAATGTTTACTTAGTAAGCTACTAACCGCACCACAGTCCTGCATGACCTGCAGTTGATTCACACGGATCTCAAACCCGAAAACATTCTTCTGGTCGATAGTTCCTATGATTCTCGACCGATGCCACCGGGTTTGGGGCGAGTAGGTCGTGACCGCCGTCTGGCGGCGATATTGTCATGCTAACCACCCATGTAGCGCGGCCAATCATGGCACATCTTGCGGAACACGGCCATCCGTCTAATCGACTTCGGCTCCGCTACTTTCTCCGACGAATATCATTCGACTGTCGTATGCACCAGGCACTACCGAGCGCCCGAGATCATTCTAGGTATGTCGGTCGCCTCCGCATTGAGACGAATCATCCTGACAACTGGCAGGGCTCGGCTGGTCATACCCGTGCGACGCGTTCTCGCTCGGGTGTATACTCGTTGAACTGTACACTGGTGTCGCGTTGTTCCAGACGCACGACAACCTGGAGCATCTCGCGATGATGGAGAAAGTGATGGGCAAGATGCCGGAACGGCTGTGCAAGCAAGGCCAACGTTATAAACCCGAGTTCTTCACCACGACGAAGGGCACCGTTAAACTCAACTTTCCTAATCGGAGCGTGTCCGCGCAGAGCAAAAAGGAGGTCAAGGAGGTCAAGTCGCTTCATGTGAGTACCTTGTCTGCGCATATTACGTGTTCCTGATTTGCTTCGCGCAGCAAATTATCCCGCACACCGACCAAGTCAACGGTGATTTCCTCGATCTCGTGCAGAAGTTGTTGCACCCCGACCCCAATTCTCGCATTACCGTCCGCGATGCTTTAAAGCACTGATACTTCTCTCTCAATATGCCATCGGATTGGTGATACCAGATCTATCGACATTCCTTAACCGCTTTTATTCTGTTATAGGCATCCCTCCCCCATACCACGCTCGTCCGCTCTCTTTCGTCGGTTTGTCGTCACTGTGGAGTTGCCGTATTACGTTGAATCACTCTGGCTCGCATACATACTGTCTCCAACACTGCTTGTACAATAATACCTCGTTTGCCTAGGGCATGAGTGCTTTGGTCCCCCTCAACGCGCCTGGATTTTCTAGTCCCACGCTGAACAACTACAGCGATCCCGGTATTTCCGCGGGCATGAGCGGCCCATACCAGCATGCGTCGTTTCTTCGCCTCGAGACCTTTGGCCTCCTCGTATTCTGTCGACCCGCCTCGCACGCAAGTTGTAATGTAAACACCAATTATAGCGCCGCCCTGGTTTATTTCTAGTATTTTTGCTCTGCGCTCTGTTACCCCGGTTGCTTGCATTCTGGTCGGACCATGGCCCGTGTTCTTATTGTTCATTGCAGAACAGGGCGTTCGGTGATGCCGGTGCGTGGGTGATATCTAGCTCTGCTCCGTTGGCGAAAGTTAGCTAGCTCGGCACCCAAATACCCCCTTGCTGCCAATCTCGACGTTTGCCTTACCCTAGTTCTTTTCATCATCCCTTAGTATCCTCACTTTAACGGCTCATTGGACTTCACCCATCGCGGGTAAGCACGTTTCAGTTAGTCTGTAACGTTTTCTGTATGTAGTTATATCCGTGATATTAACCATCGTTCTAAACCACTATACAACGCAAAACTGACAACTGTACATTATGCCGAATTGGGAAGTAGTTTGGTGTCAATTCGCAATTTTGTTAAGGTTTAACCCATCTCTCGAATTGGAGCGGACGTCACGTGGGTTCCATCCTCTTCCTTCCGACTTCCGACCACTCTACCTATCCTACCACTCCGTTTTCTTGTGGAGAGTTGACTCCCTGGACGGCTCATATTCAGCAACATACCGCTCATGCCGATGCTCACGCTCTCTACTGTGGCGACTCTAGTTAACCTCTGCTTTTCTCGCTTCGAGTTTCTCGACGCTCATGTCGCTGTCCACCCCCCTCTCCGCCCCACGCGGCGTCCAGTCCTTTCCAGCCTCCGTACGCTACACTTGGACCGAAAAATTAGTAATGCTCTCCACGTTTGCCTAATCTGCCAATTTCTGCTCTGCTTATTCCGCTCTGGGTTCCCCCGATCTTGCGCTTGGTCTTCAGTCTCACCTAGATCCGACGTCCTTCGACCGTCGCACCCTCCTCCACAACCATATTTTGAAGGATATTCGCGTCGTAAGTGTCTTTACCCCCACATGTCTATTGCGGTTGCTAACTATCATTTTCCACCACGCCAGCACTACCGTCGCCTACCAACGTCGATTTCGACGTCCACGCCGTACCCATGATGAAAGGAATCAAGAAAGGCATAGTGCGTCTCTCGTCTCCATTCTCATCCTAGCACTTACCCCTCCCCCTAGCTCTCGTGCAAGAGCTCGAGCGACTGGTCAAGCAACTCGAGCAGGTCTTCGCCTCGCCGCTGCCCCGCCACCCGCGCCGGCCCCAAGCACACCGCCGTCGAGCACACCTCCCCCGCCACCCCCGCACTCGTCCAAGCCCGCCCAGCCGGCAGTGACGTCGCTCAACTCGGTGGCCGCATCCGGATCATGCGACAGCCATCGCGCGCCCGCTCGCCACGCGCGGCGGGATCGCACCGCGCCGCCCATTGTCGTCGTCAGCGCAGGGATGGATGATGTCAACGCATCCCTCGAGGCGATGCCCTCGCGCACAGCCATCGCTAACCGACTGCGCCAGCAGACACACAAGGACACCATCCGGCTCATTGGCAAGCCCCCTCGCAAACAGCGCTCGTCTGTCACCGAGCGCGTCGAGGTTGAGAAGCTGCCCGCGTTTGTCGAAGTCGGCCCGAATGAACGCCCCGAGCTCTTTGTCCGCAAGCTCCGCCAGTGCTCCACCCTTTTCGACTTTAACGACGCGAGCGCAGAGCTCAAGGGAAGGCAGATCAAGGCTGCCACCCTCCACGAGATGCTCGGGTATATCACCACTCAGCGCGGCGTCATCAGCGAGCTCATCTACCCCGAAGTCATTAGCAGTTCGCCAACAACCTCTTCCGTACCATCCCGCCCCAGGTCAACCCCACTGGTGACGCATTTGATCCCGAAGAGGACGAACCCGTGCTCGAGCTCGCTTGGCCTCACCTCCAGATCGTTTACGAGTTCTTCCTACGCTTCGTCGAGACCCCGACTTCAACACCAACGTCGCCAAACGCTAAATTGACCAGTCCTTTCTCCTTCAACTGCTCGAACTCTTCGATTCCGAGCACCCCCACGAGCGTGATTTTCTCAAGACGACCCTGCATCGAATTTACGGGAAATTCCTTAATCTGCGCGCTTTTATCCGTAAGTCTATCAACTACGTCTTTTATCAGTTCATCTACGAGACCGGGAGGCATAATGGCATCACTGAATTACTCGAGATCCTAGGTTCCATCATCAACCGCACCCTTGGGTAGTTCACTGTTGCTCCACTCGATCGTTTCCCATCTACCCGACGCTAGTGCGCGATGCAAACTGGTTCACACACCGCACCTACAATTTTCACGGTAAGTAGACGCAGACTCTAAATACCGACCTTACATATCAGCTGCTAGTCTCAGGTTGATTCTCGGATTGAAGGGCGACGCCAGCAGCCGTGTATGTGTTTGGCTTTGGCTAGTGTCAAATTGGTGAGTAATGGAACCATGATTACCTTGTGGCTTCTTTGGTGCTTATGACGCAACTTTACGTAGGAAATCAACAGCAATGGATACGGAGTTAGAGGCCCCGCCAGGACTGTGGCCGCCTAACCACGCACGACATGACGGCGATGATCCTAGCTTACTTTGCGTATGTCTCGCTCGCCCGATTGGCCCGGGCCGTGCACCGTAGTTGCCGGCGCGGTCGGTTTGCCCGCCAGGACGTGTACAGCATCAATTATGGCCACCACCCAGCCGACTCCAGTCTGCCGTGCCCCTCGTTTCGGCCCCTTCCCGCTCGCAACCAATGAAGATGCGGATCTGGTAGGGATGGACCGCCCGGAGGTGCCGGGGTGTGTGGACTCATGAGGGGCTCGCGGGGGATGATTATTTGAGTATGAAATGTTGTATCTTCCTTAGGAGAAGCTGGAATGAATGAAGTTACTTGATATACATGTACTGGTAGCTTGTTTGCACTGAGCTGGGGAAAAACTTCAAGTAAATTTGGGAGCACAACGTAGTATCTTGGCTTCAACATAGTAGTACGTAGTAGTACGTATTCAATACCCGAATACGTAAATCACCTTCACAGGGACTCTGAAGGTCAAAAAACTAGGAAAAGTACGTAGTGCTATGTAGCGCTACGTGAGGCTACATAGCCAATATTGCACAAGCCGGGCTACTGTAGCCCAGCTTGGTTTTCCTGATGGAGCCTCTGACATTAGCTCAGGGTCATTGCTGATGGTGAGTGGGCACACAAATCTGAGTAAGTTGACAATTCACCCT
>WSTG01000555.1:0-16623 GCA_019616325.1 Ceratobasidium sp. 394
CCCCCCACAAGGTTGAAGGCTCTGAGGCTCCTGGGGCTCCAGGAGCCTCTCTGGAGCCCGGCACAGTTTGCAGATGATGTCCGGCTCGTCCGATTCTTAAATCGCTCCGCCAGTGAGAGATTTCCGCCGCGCGACACAGGGAGGGCAGGCACCCAGGGAGCTATCGCGGTGAGGCCAGCTGAACGAGATCAGCACCGGTCGAATTTGTATTATATGATTCTGCGAAAATGTTTACGACGAGATCTACATCGGCGAGTGAGACTTGGGCAAACGCGGGGAGGCGTGTCGTGTACCTAGTCCCAGTAGTTATGAACCGCACCTGCGCCCGGACTATTCGCATAGGCAACCGCCGGCAACAAGCTCGAGGGAGGTGGTGCTGGCGGTCCAGCGAGCCCAACCGTGCACGTCGGAGCCGCAGATGCGAGGAGTGCTGGCGTGGTTCTTCTGAGTTAACGATACCTTGGGGTCTCCGGAGCTCAGTTCACAAAAGAAAAACGCGAATAGCATAAGACAAAACACCAGAACGCATGTGTAGAATATTGTTATTCGAAGCGGCGCGCCGCCCAGGCTCCAACACACACGCACACAAAGCTAGTACTCCCTCACCCTTCGCCGGCAAGCCCGAAAACTGCGCCAGAGGCGGTAGCTGATCAACCGGTAGGCACAAACTGTGTACTCGTTGAGCAAATATCAACGACCCGGGCTAGACACTCACGGATATCTTCGTACAGATCGACCTGGGCCTCGATCGCGCGTTGCTGCTCTTCCGCGATCCGCTGGAGTATTGGGGGCAACACACTGCGCCTCGCCCGGTCGACTGTAGCGCGTCTCCCGCGCGTCTGATAACCTCCCTCTTCAAATGTGCGGTCAGCCGCTGCCCACCCTCCTCGCTGCACCTCTTGATAGTGCAGCGTGTAGCTCAGAGTGAGCTCCTCCATCCGCCCAGTGTGCCACTCCCTGATACGTGCCCAGAGCTCGGCGTGGGGAATCCCGGCGAGCGAGCGAATCAGGTCAATCGTGCCAGCGTCCAGATCCCTCTCCAGCCCGTCCGACTGGCCAGCCGCGTTGCTCGCATCTTCAGAGCCTACGTCGGTGAGGTCGTCGGTTTCGTCCCCTGGGGCTGGCTGCCCGGCTTCGTCTGTGTCCGCCAGCTCGTCTGCCTCGTCGTGGCAACTCGGGGCTATATCGGAATGACAAAATACTTGCACTCGGCTACCGTCCGAACCGAAAGGACGTCTCGATCTTTACCCGCACAAAAAAATGGCGTTCTCCCGATCATTCTTTGCTGTGTCGACGATTCGTCATCTGCTGCCCAGGCCTGGCCACATCGATTCACTCAAGCACGAGGTACTCGAGCTAATCAACTGAAAACACCTCGCTGAAACGAAACATTTTTTCGGTATCGCCATCAAACGCGACTGACAAAACCGTGCCATCTCATTGACGATGGAACCGAATATCAGGTCTATTCTTAGACTTGCTGATATGGAAAGCCCCACTCCTGCTCACACTCCTATGCTGAATACTACACCGTTATGACCAGCAATATCGACTTTCCCTGCAGGGCTCAGCTTGGCTGCCTCCTTTTGGATCAGCCGATTCTGCCGACCTGAGGTTTCGTTTGTCGTCTCGCTGCTCGCTCGTTTCTCTACTGGACGCCTTCCCGTAAGCGCTAGAGCCAACCCAAGCTATCCTATCTTACTCCAAAATTTGTACGATATCATAATTTATTGATGACTGATTGCTCCACTTTGTGATCGCTCCACCTCAAGGGCAGGACAGCTGAGCTTAGCGTTAGCGTTAGCCGTTACGGGAAGGCATCCACCTGCTTCGGCCCGGCCCAAGTGGGCTTTGAATCCGCTTCCGGCAAGGTGGCAACGCCACTCGATCGCCCAATGTCAAACGCGTGTAAACATCCGTGCTTTGGCCTCATCGCCGGATTGGCCGTATATTGACGGGATACTCCAAAGTCATGCCCTGGCGCATCAGACCAAACCCTGCATCGGGCAATCCGCGTTAAACCCGACCAACGATATGTCCATTTTACTTTCTGGCTTGTCGTGACTAAGCGTTCGGGCCTATAACCCCGAACGACTTCTTCTCTTTCTCGCTTGTTCTCCTACCATGTGCTCGCCTTCATGTGTTTCTCCGGCTCGCTTAGTCGCATAGATGATCGTTTAGATTAGCATTATTGATTGTACATTGATTCAACAATATATAACGAGGGCTCGAGCTCGGGAAACCCCCAAGTCGAGTTACCTTGCCTTACCCCAGTCCAAGGTCGTCGTTCTTTGCGCCTCGAGCCGCCTGCTCGTTGCATGGCTCTCTCCTATCTTTCCCAAAATAATTTCCTATGAGCTCCATTTTCTTGTGCGTGCGTTTACATCCTATATACAGTTCATAGAAGCTCGTACCTCTTTGGATACAAGCCGAATGCATACGTCGCATAGACCCCAGCGACATTTCACCCTGTTTTATTACCTGCGCTATCTACTTGTTGGCTCGATTTGATTCAATAGCGTGGGCCTATCGGGTCTAACGTGCAACGCCGACCCTCCCCGGTTGAACGTTGAAGGCCGTCAGTGGGCGACCCAGGATGGCGTGCCGAGTCAGTCACGTGCTCACTCGCTCCTTCCCCGGTAGCATGTCGTAGCGAAAACACTTATGCACCACAGCAGGACTGCACGAAACGATATATGGTCCGCTTGACTACAAATTGTGTACTTCAAGAGCGGAAAGATACGGGTATCCCTCACTGGAATCGAAGGGTGCAAGTACGGGGCTCCCACCCTACCCACCCTCTCCATTAGGGCTCCCACGGTTTCGGTTCGTATCGGTTCGGTTGGAAAACCGTCAGTTCTTACGTAATCAACCGAATCGCAGCCAAACCCAACCGCCGTTAACTGCGGTTCCCAAATATGGCGTATATGTAGAATAACTACATGATTCATTTCGTATTTAATTGAAAAGTACTGCACGAATAGCCTAATATGGAGTTCTAAAAGAAACTATCACAGTACACTCTTGTTTGCACGTTTCTCGAGCATAACATCTGCTCGGTAGGTCATAAGAGACTGGATAGTAGCAGCAGAAAGAGATGGTCGACGCAATGAAATAACATCACGCCCGACCGATAACACTCGTTCTACGGCTACGGGAGAGCCTTGGATTCATTAAGGAGTTAGTTGTGGCTATTAATACTAAGATACAGGAGACATACCTGGAATACAGAGAAAGTCTCGAGCCATCCGAGCCAATCTCGGAAATCGGGGAGCATTGTCTCTCCACCAGACAAGTGGTGACTTATCCTTCGGGATCACATCTTCCGAAAGGTATTCTACAATCTCCCTTAAGATTAGTCGGGAGCCAAGAGACTGACCTGACCGCTGCGGAATCGAACAGATTCCTTGAATGCGGAGGCAAAATTATGGATGTCACCAGGTTCTGCTTGCTGAGGCTGCGACTTGACTTCTCGGGATGATCTTCAGAATCTAAATCATATAGCTCCTGGCAGGTCTCGGCAAATGCTTTTGCACAATCGGATATCTACTCTTCAGAAAACAACTCCTCTATAAGGGAGGAATTCGCCCTAAACAAGGTATCCTTATACCTAGGATCAAGGGCTAACAGAAACACATCAAAAGCGACTCTACCAGTACAAACTGAAGTGCTTACCCATAGCATAATAGTAATACTCAGAATCATAGGTAGCCTGATCAAAATACTCGATCAGCTTCTCTTTGAATCTGAGCCTTGTTGTTGGTGATCCCAAGACAACCGCATCTTGCTCAAGCTTGGTGACGTAGTTGATCAGCAAGAAATAGATTCGAAGGGAGAAGCTCAAGGTAGGATACTTCTCCCCTGAAATGCGAAGTGGTGCATCTCGGAAGAACTATGAGAAACCGTATGGCAAAAATTAGTGCCCCCAGTGAACTGGTTTAGAACGGTGACACTCACCCTCAGCCATTTGCAGAGCTGTGGTACAATACTCCAATCACTCGCAGAGAGTGCATACGGGCGATAAATCTTGATTTTGGGATGTGTAGTAAATGCATCTATTGCCTAGACTAACTATCAGCAACAAGATAAAGGGCATCCATTAGTCGACTCACCTCACGGAACTCCTCAGCACGCTCAAGCATAAAAAGTAAAGAAATCCACCTTGTCATCACATCTAGCATCAAGGTTTTGATGTTTTTCCTCTTGTACAGTCGATTTTGTTCTTTGGCTACTCGCTCATTACGATCTTCTATAAGTTGGGCTGTTGTTTGAAACAGATCCATGCGCTGGGGCGACGAGCGAACAATTTTCGCAATTTTTCGAATCTGCACATTGCATATAGTCAGCATACATCCAAAGAAATGCTGATAGAATGTATACCTTGCTAATTCCCGACTGCAGATTCACGAATGGGTCGATTACTTCATCCTCGTCATTCTTGAACAGCTCCAGGTCGCTATCCACCACTAGTGCTTCTGCTATGTCCTCAGTAAACGAACTGTCCTCGTAGTCGAAGTCTTTAACATCAACAGACTCGGGGACAGCACCAAGATCACGGGCAAGCGGCATGACAGCAAGGTGAATGACATGTGCTAGACACCGAATATGACCTTTGGAACCATCCCATCGAGAACCAGGAGAAGAGTGCTGGAATGAACTAGAAAGATGGCGCACGAGGGTACCATTGTTGCTAGCATTGTCGCTGACAAGCGAAACGACTTTATCGGTGATTCCCAGCTCGGAAATAGTTGTAGAAACTATATTCGCCGTGTGTTCGCCTGTGTGAGTGCCCCGTAGCTGCGCAAAATCCAAAAGCGACTCCTGGAGGTTCCAATCTTCTGTAATCCAGCTCGCGGTAATCGCCAGAAAAGCAATGCGATTGCTGGAAGTCCAAGCATCGCAAGCCATTGCCAACTGACCAGGCAAATACTTCAAGTATTGCTTTGTTCGCTCCCGAGCTGTATTAGCTTGGCTCAGGAGTTTCTCTCGGATTGCACTTGATCGCACGAGGTGGTCTTGGAGTGCCGGACGAACAAAGACCATGAGTTCTCGCCATTCATCGTTTTCGACCTCGGTAAATGCGTGGTTTGCGGTAATGATCCACCGAGTAATTTTCCTGTAAAACTCATCCATATTAAACGCCTACCAATTGCATCGGTTAGTGATCGCATACATGTAACCGGGCGAAATATACTTACCGGAACTGTGGGTGGTAGTGACGGTGCCGCCTCGTCCGTAACTTCACCTGTTCCATTCACAGATCCCAAGGCAGCCTTGTCGGCTTGTTCTGCAGCGAACCAGACCACCCGGTGCTTGTCTCGCATGTGCCCAGAAATGTTTGACGTAGATCCTTTCGATTTCCCCCCCTTTTTCCAAGTCCATTTCCCAGTTGCACAGATACCACATCGTAGCGTACAGGATACAAGCTGCCCAAGCTCATTTTCAACAACGTCAGACATATCTACAAAGTGATAAACAAGCGATTTATTTTTACAGAAGTGACATGCCTCGGCAGCATTCTTAATTGTAGCACGGCCTTCTAGTTTAAGTCTATGTACATAAGTCGGGTCGGAAACGGTCTGGGGAGGGGTGGAAATGGCCATCTGGCTGGTGCCGGATACAAGGTCATGGAGTCCGAGGGCATGGTCGGGAGCTTCCGCGCGAGAGCGCTTGAGCCGAGGCTCATCGGGGTGCGAGGTAGTCTCGAGAGAATTAGTGGGCATAGTGACGATGTGGCGTGAGTAGGTGAGTAGAAGGTAGTGTCCAAGTGGCTGGCTGCTTGGTTTATATACCCGAGTACATGCGCTGACTAACCCTTAACCGAACATTCCCGATAACCGGAGAACAATCCGACGGTTGCTTTATCAGTACGGTTCGGTTATCGGCCTCGCATAACCGAACCGGCATCCGACCGTTACGGTCGGCAAACCGCAACCGCGGGACACCTACTCTCCATACTCGCGCCTGGTTCACAGTTATATCTCTTACTACTTGTTTCTCTCCTTACCTAACACGCCAACGTTCGGCTCGCCTCCGCACGGTTGAATTGAACGGGTTCTATCATATACTCGCCACTCCATCGCATGATTTCACCGACAGCGAAGTGTGCAAAATGGTCACGTGAGACACGAAGGGTCGCTTCCCGAGATGCTCTCCGGCGGCGCTTCGCGGTTGTCACGTGACCTCCTCCACTACACCCTTTGGATGGTGTGGCGGCATCGTGCACACCGCACGTCATTCATAGAACCATTCCTCCGGCCCGTACTTTCGGGGGCGCAAACATCCAAGAGCCGGTGAAGGCGTCTGCGGGAACATCTCGACTTGGATTACCGCGAGCTCAAGGCAGTCCTGTTTTTTAATGTTATGCATTTAAAGTCGGTTCAAGTCGAACGTTATCGCGCGACTGCAAGTACAAGAAGACTGGGAGATATACACAGGGTATGGTCGTGTTTACATTGTTAACTATCCACGACAGTGAGGTATAAAGCGGGTGAATGAATAACGCGAAACTCAGGAAGCGCACCCAAGCGAGACTACACGAGCGGAAAGTAGGAATACGAAGATAACGAAGCGATAGAACAACCTCAAGCGTCCGGGGTACGTCCCCGACGGTTCGTTTGCGACAGCTATGCACCCTGCATGCTCATCACGACTACAGAAATTGCTCGTAATAAACCTTAAAGTACCGAACCTCATTGCGTACCTGGATGAGCAAACAGGAATGGGTCATCTCGTCGACCCTCGCCCTGCGCTCCCTCATGCAGGGCATCGGCATCTTTGCTGCCTGGTCGAGTCACAGCATCCCACTGGGCTTCGGGGGCGTGCTCCGCAGACCCCCCCCCCCGCCCTTGTGGGACCCTCCGACCAACACCATGTTTCGACCCGTGCCACGCCCTACGTTTACGTACCATCACTGATACCGAACAGTACTCTGCAACTGTCTGCTGGAGACTTAGTAAGCATAAATACGCTGTAAATTTCACGGGCTCACGTAGCTTCGTGCGTATACTCATTGCTATCAGGGTGATCATGACTGTTGTTTCCTAGTTGAATCGTCGTAGCTACGCGCGCGCGAGCCAGCAGAGAGCCAAGTGCAAGACGAGACGCAATATCGTGCAACCCGGGGACCCAGCGCTTGAGGCTCCGCCTTGTACTCGACTTGAACCCCTGACTCCTGATTCTTGTTTGTGCGTGCAGCGGTGCCCCTTGAAAGAAGTGCCGCCCACTAGATTTATATGATTGCCATTCGCGATGAGCCGCTGCTACTCTGAGATCGTTATTATCACCCGGCACACTGAGTAGGTTGATACTCGCTGTCTCCCAAGTCCCTCGTGCTCGTAATTCACCCGGTCGCCAGCCGGCTGCCTCCAGGAAATTTCGGGCCGGAGTCGTGAATGGGTTGTCATCAAAGTCCCGCCCCAGCCGCGCTGTTGCCCCCATATCTGTATTCATTTCTAAACCCCCTCGCAAAGTCGGGGTGTGAAAGTGCTCGATGGGCCCACTGCTGAGGGTTGTGGCCCAGCGTGAGAACCGCCGAGGATTTTCCGAGAGACCCACGGTCTGGATTGAGCTTGCAGGCCCAAGAAAACCTTCGGGCGGGCCGGCTCCGCTACCTCCTGTGACCCTGAGTCTTGCACGGCTCTTTGCTGTCTCCTTCCGAGTCTCCGTTGGAATGAAGGCGAATCGAACGCTGAAAACTGCTCTATATGATCGACTAGCTTGCTGTTCTTGTATGGCCCGCGATGCCCATACCGGCCAGATCGATGGTCAAATAGCCAGCGGCGACCTAGATGGACAGCTTGTATTCGAATAGCAACTCCGCTTGTGCACATCATCAGCCCGTCACCTTGATTGAGCACGTCAGGAATTGGGTTGATGAAGTTCAAAGCCCCTAGCGCAATGCAGAATAACTCGAAATGGGCTGCCTGCGTATACAGGAGCTCATTTCAATAGACGGTAGGGTCAAAAGTCTCTCATTGTTGCTAGCTGCGTGCTTATACGCATACGTTTTAGCGTGTTCTGCTTACCGACCGGTTTTAGGCTTGCAAATCATGCCGATCAAGGCCAATCACCGGTATCCCCCAGATAGGCATGTCCCACGCGAGGAACCATGCGTATAAGGCAATTAGCCTGGTTCTACTTGATGAAAGGTGCTGCTTGAACGAAAGAACCAGCTCTTTTGTTCAGTTCTTTCAGGCCTCGCATGCGTGCTGTCGGAGGCTGAATCATTACCTTTTCTGGACAAGGTTTGCTCGCTTAGGTTTTTTCTTTCCGTGGGTCTGGCTCGTGTATTTCACATCTCATATGTTCTTTCACGCAAAGCTGCCCCAGAGGCAGAATTCAGTGCAGTTCATGCCAAGTCTGTTCGGCTTCCGTGATCGAAGCACGCCGGCCAGCGGATCGATACAAGGGTCTCATCGATAGTAGCCCCCCAAAGGCCATATATGGGTGATTTTAACTCCAACGCAACAATGCCATTGGTTGAAGGGACTGCTGCGCTTTGTGGAGCAACGAATGGACCCTTCGTAATCTGCCTGATTTGGACAGAATCTTCGGCATTGCACTCCTAGCGTCAACATGTCCATGTAAAATAGGACATAACTATCCTGCGGTACACCATGACAAGTCACGGGATTAAACCCAAGTCCGCGCAGGCACTTAATTGAAATCATGTCAGGGATTTCTAATCGGTCCCGCGCGGATGTCACAGAAGTCCAGATTCGAGGGCTTAAATTGAATCAGAACCTAAGTCGGAGAAGTCCAGAAATGGACTCCTATATAGTCCAAGGAGCTTCCTGAAGTCCCTCTGGATATCCATTTTGGACTTTTGATAAACCCCACCCACAGACTTCCCCGTAGTCCACATCACTCATGATACAAGTTGTATATAGCGAAAATTGTATATTTGAGTGAAAACATCAACATAACAAAAAATCGAAGCCAACATTTGGGGAGGAAACTAGGAAGTAGAAAATTACGGAGCCTATGCGCGACCGTCAGCAGTCGCAGGCCCCAGGTGGCTATCCAACACCGCTATAAACCCGGTCATCGTTGGCTAGGGGCTGTCCTTCTACGAGCTCGGCTGTTTGGGCTTGTAACTCTGAGTGCTAGCCCCCAGCTCGATGTAGCGAGACTGGGGAAACACGTAAATGCACGGTAGGCAGGTGTGGGAGGACAGACGTACCGAGCAGACATGGGTGCACTCGCAGTAGCCGCAGCGGTTGAAGGCGGCCCTTCCGAGCACGGGATGGGAGCAGTGGCATCTGGGGGACCCGAGCTGCAAGGAGTTGTGGTGACGGCCACGGAGGATGGTGGATGGCAGAGGTAAGTAGCTCGTAAATCTTGCGGATGTTGGAGGGCGAGCTGGCGGTCCATAGGCTAGAGCAACGGGCCTGGGCAAACCATCGGCAGGGCCGGGGTAAGGTGACATGACTCACCAAAGGCAGGCCGCTGGCCGAGTCTTCATGCTGAACCTCGAGTTTGCAGAGGATGTCGAGCAAGGCTGTCGTGGACGGGAACAAGGCAAAAATATGTTGCTAAGCCATTATCAAATGGAGTGGAGGTAAGCACCCACTCCAGCCGTGCTTGAGAACTTAAATTCAGCTCACCGAGTTGGCCCTAAACTGAGGGAGGAGCACATCTACCGGGCACCATCCTCGGACGTCCTAAAATCCGAGGACTTCCCCTCGGTCCTCAAATGGATGTTCCCAAGCTCAAACAAGTTGTCAGACCTAAGATCTGTCCACCAAAATGGACCTGTCTGGACTCGTTTTTTTGACAGGACTTACCTAGAATCCCGTCGGGAGTGCCCCGAAATCCCGCAAAGTCCTGCGGACTTAGATTAAATCCGGCGACTTCCTACGGTGGGTATATAACCCCTGTCATGGTCGTGTCGACCCAAAAGAATTGGAGAAAACATGTTTTAACGGCTTAAAGCCACCCAACACTGAATGTTGGTAATATGCTCACCAACAATAGTATAGGACGAGGCTCCGGGCCAGCAGTCAAGCGACAATAACATAGAACTGCACTGATATTGCTTCTGGACAATTATCACTTGTTTATAGCGATCTCCAAAGTGTTTTCCAAGTGCCGAAAGATTTTGCACTTTTGGCTGGAGCGCGACGGGAGAAAAACTCGATTTACATACCCGTTTCGGCCAGGAACAAATTGTGGGTTATACCATCGCAACCGCCTTTCCAGGGCGCATCGAACGTTGCATACTACATGTGAAAATTTAAGGCTTAGTGGGACTTGCCTTGTTTGTCAAACATCACCATGCCAGGACAACCACCCAAGCAACAAGACCAACAATGCATAAACATACTCACATGTACAATTAGTGTGACTCCTGAAAAGATCCAATGCGATTGTTCAATCCTACATGTGGTTCTTGATAGAAGGATTGTGGAGCATCTTGTAGTGCTCCCAACTCAGCTACATGGGAAGGAATCGTTATAGTTAAATATCCACGATGTATAACAACTGCAAACGTGTATTTCTATGGGCTCCTACCCTCATTGACGACCCTGTTGCTTTAGTATTCCGGTTATTGGAGAAACAGGCAAATCTCGGTACCCTTACCCTTCGCATGTCTTGTATGTCGTCCGATCCGCCCGGGAAAGGCAGTTGCGACGGTATAGTGTAAATCTAGTTTGAGGACAAAACACGTATGTGAGGCGAGTTTTCCTCTCTGAGTGTTTCAGCTAAAAGTGCAATTTTTTTCGGCACTTGGGAAACACTTTTACAAATCGCTGTAAGAGTCACTCTACGGGCTCTCACACAGCGAAGTATACCTGTAGTATCCCTAAGCTAGCTGTTTGGGTGGGGCTCTTCTCAATCAATCCACAGCAATGCATCAGCTGTACTAGCTCTCCTTGAGCTGGTAACGACCTTGAGGCTTTGTGAAACCAATATGGCATACACTAAACCATACATGTGGTGTGGGGACTTGGTGGTCCACCCGAGTCTAGGTCACTGTAGTTGTGGCGGAATGCTCAGCCGAAAGCGACTGCTGTTGTTCTATGCGCAATACTCAGGTTTCCTGCATATATGCATGTCACGTGACTTCATCGAAACGTTTCCTTTTCACCCAGTGTCCCGGCCCTGCCTGCGCACACCTGCACTCCACGTTCTATGGCTTTTAATGTATGAGATGAAGTGTGCCAAGATGTGTCGCCACGTTGTATGCCCTCTGGTTCGTCCTCTGAGCCACATTCTCACTCTGTACAAAAAAGGCTAATCGCTCTCAGTGTTTACATTGACTCAAGTCCTTCTACTTCAAACGCTACCACCACACCTGGACCTTAAGTGCTCGCATTCGTTGTTCCTCAAGGGCTTAACAGCCCCTCTAGCTGAGAATCTGGGTCTTGCAAACGTGGAACACGCTTCGCAGAAACGGCTGAGATACTCCACGCCGAAGCGCACTGTCTCCCACCCACGGGAAATTTCCGTTCAGCCCCAGACTTCTTCTTTGTTCCCTCTTCCACAAACGAGCACAAACAACCTCGCTTGGACCCACGTCTTTGCCCCTGACACTGGTTGTTTATCCTCGGTGGCGTCAGATTACTCTATTGGGCCCATGATCATCACAGAAGCCCACCACGTGTTTTCCTTCCCTATATAAGGCTGCGCTGGAGGGATCTTGTCCCTCCTCCCCCTTCACGCTACGAGAAAATCTCAACCCCCCGTTAGTGCTCCCGTGTTTTTGTTTTTGACGCGTGCCCTATCCACACAATGAAAACCAAAGTGAGTACTCCCATTCATACAACCTGCCTCGCAGCGCGCACCACCCGGTGGCCCGCCTTCACTCCCGCGGCGAAGACGCCGCGCTTGGCCGACGTCTGCTGACACACCCTCCTTTCAGTCCACCATGCCTCGTAAGGCCAGCAAGCGGCCGGCCGAAGATCCCCCCGCCGGTCCGTCCAGCAAGAGACAACGGCCCGCCACCAGGTCGACAAGCCGGACCGCGAGCACCGCGTCTGCGTCTACGCGACAATCCGAGGCGCCCGATCCGGAATCCGAATCGGAAGGCGACAGCAGGCCCCCAGATCGTGCTCTGCCCGCTGCACAGCAGGTGAGCGTTCGATTGTCCTCCTTCGCCCCGCTCGCTAACGCTCGACAAACTGCAGCGCAACGCCGAACAACTCGAGGAGGTCGTCAAGCTCATGGCGCGCGAGGTCTTGGACGGGACGATCGAACCCAGCGCCGAGTCGGACCTGATCTCCCGCTTGGTTGGCGAGTGCCGCCTGGGCGGCGCCTACGTCACCGGCTTCGGCCTCGGGCACGTCGACGGGATCGTCGACCTCGACCAAAACCCTAACAACCGCGTCAACCCCCGCGCTCTCGTTCAGTCCCACGTCGACGACCTGAAGAAGATCATCCTCGACCCCACCCTCATGCGCGACTGGGAGACCCCCATCGTGCTGATGGTTTCTTCGAAACACATCGAGCCCAGCTGCCTCGCCGAGATCAAGGCCTGCGACCCCAAAAGCCCCGGTGGGAAGGTCCCCCCGCTCAAGCTTGTCGGCCCCAACCAGGCTAAGCTCGAGGCGCTCGAGCTCGCCTGCGCCTACAGCAGGGAAAACGGACAGCTGCTCGACGGAACGGCGATCGCCTCACGGCGAAAACAACTCGAGCAGCTGCGCTCCTCGAGGCCCAAGGCGACGCTAATCAACGGAAACCATCGAATCAAGGCGATCAAGGATATCGGCGAACAGGCCACCCGGCTGTTCCACGAACTCGCCCGCAAGCTCCGGGCCAAGGAAATTTCGTTCGAGACCGCCGAGCAGGACGTACGATCCATCGCCCAAACGGCCAACGCCGCTCGTTATCGTGTTGAAGTCTATGACGGTGCGTCTCCCATCTTGTTTCCCCGTTCGCCCTCGCCCTGACTCTTCATGCAGCCGACCTAATGCAAGAAGAATTGTCCGGATATCTGGCGCGCAACGACGAGTCGCGCATCGCTCGTGGCATGGAGCCGTCGGAGAAGACCTGGTGGGTGTGCACCAGGTTCCTGACCTGGGTCAAGAAGGCCCAAGACAACTCGTCTGAACCGGACGCCTCCTCGTACGACGCCGCGCACCAGGAATGGCTGAAGTCCCTGGGGCAACACGACGAAAAGGAGCGCAAACGCGGCGGCCGGCGCGCAGAGTGGGCGGGGCCGGATGCGGTCGACCGTCTGCTCACCGAGCCGCTCACCATGAGGATGGTCACCGACACTTTCCACGCCAAGCCGGTGTACGACACCGTCATCAAGCCGACGCTCGCGTCGGCCTTGGTTCACGAAGACAACGCGGTGGTGACCTGCCAGGTTTGGCTCGCCACCCGGCTGCTCCTAAAGGTAGGTCAAACACGACAAGAGAAGGACCGCGACTGACCTCTCCCGCGTAGATATACGACGTCGCCGAAGGTATCGGCTTTGAGCGCGCCGAGGCGTATCTTAAAGCGTCGCCGCCCCTCACCCAATCCGGCGACCCAGCCTCGGTCGCCCACTGGGAACGAATCCACGCCCGCCCCGAGAAGCGTCCCTCGCTCCTGGCCAACTACACCCCCGCCGTCCAGAAACGGTTCGACGTTCTTTACGAGGCCGAGATGGCGGCCCTCCGGGCGGCCGAAGGCGAAGTGTACCCGGCCGGAGATGAAGGCCTAGCCTTGCCCCTCAGGCGCGTTTTCGACGGCCTGGGCGTCTGGCTCTCGGGACAAGCCCCGCTCGCAGAAAACCGCCGCATCGCTACATCTCTGCGGATGTATGCGCGTCTACCGCTCGACGACCCCCGCACCCCCATGCCCCAGGGAGACAGCGACCGCCCCGCCCCCTTTGGCAGCGTCGACCTCCCAGCATTTTATTCCTCCAGCGCCCTCCCCGCCCCCCGCTGGATCGCCGCCGCCCTTGAAAGGCGGCCCAAGGAAAACCTCGACGCGGCATTCCTCATCGTAAGTTTCCCTCTACCCTCGCCCCTCGCATTTCTCTGACCGCTCGCCTGTGAAGCTCGACTTTGTTATCCACCCAACCCTGCCGGTGTGGACCGTCGGCGCCCAAAGCCAAGGCACGTCGTGCAACTCAAGCCGGTGGTATGAACGGTCGCGGGGTTACGCCAACCTGGCCGTCGCGCTGATGAGTTCCAACCACGCCGTCTGCCGGGAGCGCACGCTCGACCTCGTAAGTGCTCTAGCCCACCGTCGGTCAGCGGCTGAGCGTCAATACTTACACGTTTTTACCGCAGATCATCTACACCGTGTCCGCGTCGGACTTCCAAGGGGCCCTCCAGGCCATTCAAGACAACTGCGGGCGACGTGTCAAGCAATTGCTGGCAGACTGCAGCGTCACGCGGTCCTCTCCCGCCCACATCCCCGTTTTAGCCACCATTGCCGCTGAGCAGCCCGAAGTTTTCGGCAGCGCGTCGGAGCTACAGCAAGAGCTCACCAAGGCCCGCCAGTCTCTCCAAACCCTGCTCCAGACCCGCCCTTTCCCTTCGCCCGACGTGATATCCGCCCACATGGAGGAATTCAGCGCGCTCGACGGGATCTTCCCCGAGGATTTCTGGACGGATTTTGCGGTCCAGGACTGGCTTGAGGGATGGAACACCTCGCCGTCCCGCAAGTACCAAGACGTCAACTCGCTCGTCGGCTGGGCGATCCTGATTGGCCGGCTCCGGCTCGTGGTCCGAGAGCTCTTGGTGACCTGCAAGGAGGCGCGCCCTATCCTCCGGGCGCGCCAAGCCGTATCCGCCGCCAACAACGAATACGATACGAGCTCGATCTTCGAAATGCCAGCCGACCAAGAGTCCGTCTCCGAACGCGCGCCGTCGCCGAGCCAGCCCGCCTCCCCACCTGCCTCGGAAGTCCCAGACGCCACGAACGTCCAAGATGCGACGAACGCCCCCGAAGTCGAGAGCCCCGAGAGGCCCCGGTCGCCCACTCCACCCGCCCCCGAAGCAGAGGGCCCCGCCGTCCCCGCGTCCCGGCCCCCACAGTACGTCGTCCTTGGCCAGGACGGCAACCCGATTCCCTTCGCCTTGCCCCCGATCCCCGGGCCTCAAGAACCCGACCTCGACGGTGCGTTACAGCCTCCGTCGCAGGGGATCGAGCGAGCGGCCGATCCGACACGACCCACGAGCCCCGAAGCCTCGCCAGTCCACTCGAACTCCGGAGGTCACGCGGTCCCCGAGGGAGACACGCGCACGACTCGAAGCCCCGTCCCCAGCCCGAGCTCGCGGTCCTCCCTACCACCGCCGCCCACCGACTCGGGCTCCGTATCCTCGCCCGCGGCAGCGGAGGAACCCCGCTCCCCACTTCAGCCGGAGCCTCCCTGCGGCGAGTCCGGGACCGGCGACCTCGAACAGACCGACGCGCCGCCTGTCGCGCGTCCCGCCGACCTTGGCGGCAACCCCGAATCACCGCCTATAGTCGAGCCCGAACAAAACGGCCCTTCCTCAAAAGAGTGACACCCGAGCCAGGGCATTCGCCCCCCCACACCGGGATCTGTCTTCTCCGCCGCCTCCCAGACCGCCGTCTCCTCGGGGCGGGGCCTCGATCCACCCTCGCCCGTCTCGGCGCCTCACCGTATCGACAGCAACTCCTCCCGCCCGACCAGGGAGCCATCGGAGCTCCCGCCTCGGCAGACGTCCGTCTCACCAACCTCCGCCGCCACGGCCCCGGCAGGCGAACCCGACGAGCAGATGGACGTCGAGCCCACCGGGCAGTCGACGCAGGAGTCGCCCCGGCAACCCCGCTGGCCGCGATTCAGCAAGGCCGCAGCAGACGCGAGCGACCAAGACGGCGCCCTCGACGAAGAGCAGCCACCGGCCGTGGACATGCCCGCCGCGCGTGAGTCGCTGGTGCAGCAACTGCGGTCCGGCCCCGATTGGCAGCCCGCCGGCGGCGACGAGGTTCTGGGTGGAGCGCAACCGGCCGGTGAGCCCGTCCGACTGCTCCTCTCGCAGGAGCGCCAGGAGTTCTGCGCCGCCCTCCAGAACGCCCTGGCGCACTTCCAGGGCACCACGTACGGCCGGGCTCTGGCAGAGAAACACGTCAAGGCGATGACGGTGGAGTACGAGGTGAGCACACAAGAACGTAGGTAACGCACCGTACTCACTCCAACGTTCGCTAGGCTATGTATGTCGAACGATTAATTGCTATACTTCAACATGCGGGCGGGATGACCCTCGAATCCGCGGTCGCGGCGGTCGGGCGATACGTGGACGAGGATCCGCTTGTCCGTATCGGCTCCGCCGAGGTCCATCGCCTCTCGTTTCATCCGCGCGGTAGGCACTCTTCGAACTCGGTGTGCGTAACGAGCGACTAATCCCTAAAGGAAATGGGCGGCGAGGCGCGAGCGAGCGAAGCGAGCTCGCGCCGAGCCGCACAGCCTCTATAAGGCGTGCTACCTTCCACCTCTTCCCAAACCAGCCATTACTCACATTGGAGCGTTGGAAGGTTTCGAAACTTTGAGTTTCTCTTCAGTGGGGGTGCTCATTATATACAGCAGAGGTGAGGCTGTACGATATGCGATCTTCCCATGAGCGTGGGAAGCCAAGCCGGCTTAGCCGGCTTGGCCATCAGATAGAAGCGATCAGTGTGGGAGCTGATTGCTTGGCAGGACCCAGATATAGCGCTAGATCA
>WSTG01000556.1:0-16616 GCA_019616325.1 Ceratobasidium sp. 394
AACACACCGCGTATGTTAGACTCGGCGTTGTGTCGTTGTACACCTAAACCAGCCCGTGGTCCAATCGCAGGCTGAGTTCAATCTTTTTGCTTTTTTCTCTGCTCTATCAATCGCAATAGGTTAACCGAGGAGTTGAACCTAAGATCACTGTCTTTATTGCGCATTTGATTTTTCACTAGTAATAGTACAATCACTCTCCATGATCTCTTGTTCGTTCTGGGTGACTGCCTGGCGTAGTCAATCGGGCAAGGTGGCCGTGCCAAAAGGCTGTCCAAAATCCGCTCGCATTTTCAGGGTAAGTAGATCAAACCCGTCCTTGCGTATTCAGTCTAATTCTCGTTCCAATATCCAATCTCCCTCACCTTTCTCGGCCTTTTATCTCGGTTGTTCGCTTGTTGGGTGGCTAAGCGCCTGGCTCTTCCTGCTCTGCGCCGCTGCCTGGTCACGTGTCGTCGAGCCCTTCAACTGCGCCTGGTACACTATAGGCGGCGTGGCCAACACAACCGACATGAATGATAACGAGCCACGGCGCTCACTGGACAGGCTTCCCGAAGAGATGGTCGTTCGGGTGCTTCTGCTCTGTGGCTACAGGGATATACTATTATTCTCCGCGGTTCGTGGTTCGGCAGATCCGTTCGTCCACTAACGTAAACTGCGGGGCATAGACGTGCAAGAAGTACTATAATATTGTGTCCATCTCGATTGCGCTTCAGCTACACATTGAGCTTGAAGTCAACGGGCTGCGGATCGCTCGGGATGTGCCAGGTGATGTTCGGGACCATGTGTCGCTGCTGAGAAAGCTTCGAAGGTATCGTGATGGTGGGTTGAAAGCTGTATAATCACTATCCGTCAACTGACTCGACTTGTGTTACCCCCCGTTTCAGCCTGGCTAGATTTGGATCTTGGACATCCCATGCGGCAACACTGTGGTAATAGAACGATGAATTTATGGGAACTCCAGGACGGCGTATTTGCCAAAGGAATCGTTACCTTTGACGCCGAGTCTTCCTTTCACTTGAAAACAAACTCTTTGCTCCTTTTCCCTCTGGGCGCTGTTAACAATACCCGTGTGGAATTTGGCCGCGAGTTCGACGAGTTTACTTTGGATCCTAGTCAAGATTTAGTTGTCTTGGTTGGCATAGATCATGAAGTGTTCGTTATCTCCCTCTACCTCAGATTTAAGGTTCACAACATATATACCTTTGCAGGAACACTCGTGGCTGGGTTTGTTTCCACTCCTCTATCACCGGGCGGGCTCATCCTCAAGCCGCACATCCTGCGCTCACCATTGAACTGGGATTCGTCGTTTCACTCAGTAGTATGTTCGACCTTGTCCTTGATATAAAGGGCGACCTAGTTGCGGTCAAGTACGCGTCATGCACGAATCGCTTGTATGAAATCGTGATCTGGAACTGGAAGACAGGCGCTTTGCTAAACCGAATCGGCTGCTGTGATAGCATCTGTAGCTTTGTTTTTCTTGACGACGATCGACTGGTTCTATGGTGCGCTCGTCAAGCCGATGGGCATGATCTCTGCTCGATAGAGCTGCTTATTTATGAGCAAGCCGGTTCCAGCGCTCTGCGACACGAAGCTCTCAATGGGCAAACGCTGGATATCTCGTCGATCCCCAGTCTCATCCCGACTTTAACTTTTCAATTTCCAAGACTTCGAGATTCAGCAGCGATTAGCGAATGGTGCTTTTTGTTACGATCTGATTACGGCTCTAGGGCTAGCCTTGCGATATCTGCTCCTTTTGCTAACTCGAGGGCTCTCTCGCTGGGTTTGACAATGGATCTTTTGCACGAGGGGCAGAATATTCCGCTTCGTATCTTTGTCGATACACACCAACTGCTCCGCCATTTGGGCCAAGCGAAACAGCAGACAGCGCCCGCTTTAGCCTGGGAAGACTGGGGTGAAAATACGACCCGCTGGTTCCATTCGGATCGGCAGAATCATTGGATCTGCTGGATGTTTGGCTCTCGGTTTGTTATAGGCGGCAAACGTATCTCTGTTGTCGATTTCCACACCCCCACGGTTCGAAGACACGTAAACCGTCAACGCAACACCCATGCTTTGCTCGAATTATCAGCAGACGAATTGAAAGAGCGGGAGCGCAGAATTGCGGATGGGCACTGGCCGGCCTATCTTCATGAGGAAGGTATAAATATTTGTCATAATCAGCCCGACGGATCAAACGGCGCTGCTTTAAGCGAGAGCGCTGTCGTCGTCGACACTGTCGAATGCGACCAACCCACGAGTATACCTTACTTTTATGAACCGGTCGTATCGCGTCTTCCGTACAGGATAGTCACACAAGTCCGTCGTGTCGCGTCAAAAGAGGGCTGGTTGATAAGTGGAGGTCACCTAGTTGGAGCCGCTGTAGGTTTTCTTGTTCTTATCTTGACGGCCCACCCGTAATTTTCGCCTAGTACGGTTTCGGATCTAGTTTTAGCTCCAACGAACTCACGGTCTACACAATTGGAAGCTCGAGCGAGGCTACGGATGGTGTATAAACCCGGTACGGGGTAGGTCACTTCTGAAAGTACATCGCGAAAGACTGATGTAATATTTATGGCATGGATATTCAAAGGGCGAGGTAGATCATGCGTGACGCTATTGTTAGGCAGCAGGGCCGGCCGACGGATGGGGGCTGCTGTATCTCGTTTATGAATATATACCGCATATTTATCTGATTCTTGGGGAGGGAGCCTTCCCTTCCAACCGTCGCTGCTGCTCCTTATCCCCACATGGTCATGCGTACCATCGCATTCGACGATTCGAGCGTCCGCTGGGTTCATCGAACTACCTAATATGGATTAATTGGTTTCGGATGACACATGTCAAATTTTGGTTCTTGATGCCATCCACCACCGACCCCACAAGTGGCCTAGTACGGTTCACCGGCCACGACTACTTCAGGCAACGGATTGTTTTGTCTATACTCAGCGGGAGGTCCGTTCGTATTGATGCCATCCGACCTGAGGACCAAAATCCTGGATTGCGAGGTTGGTCGCCTTTTCCGCTCTATTGCAGGAGTTTAACTAGACCTTTAATAGACTTTGAAGCGAGTTTCCTGAGGTTGATAGAGAGGGTAACGAATGGTACAATAATTGAGATATCATATACCGGTAAGCACCTCTCGGATGTGTCGGGTTTGAATTGTTTCAGCGAACCATGTTATGCAGGTACTTCTGTACTCGTAAAACCTGGGATTATTAGTGGTGGACCGGTAACGCATGACTGCCCGCTTTCGAGGTCCATTGGGTATTTTCTGGAACCGATTGTTTCAATTGCACCTTTTGGGAAGAGGCCGCTCCAGCTCACGTTGAAAGGAGTAACATCTGACGAGCGAGACCTGTCGGTGAGGCAATATTGTGAGGACAATTTTACGCCCATCTGATTTTTTTCTTTTCTTTAGGTTGATCTCATACGTACAGTCACATTACCGCACCTTAGTCTATTCGGAATCGATGGTGGACTTGAACTAAAGGTACGAATTCCCTGCACTATCCTCCGTTTCATATTGAACCCTCGGTTTACAGATTAAAAAACGAGGAGCAACCCCTCTTGGAGGTGGCGAGGTCGAGTTCCTCTGCCCTGTTGTAAAGCAAATCAAGACTTTGAACTTTGTTGACCCGGGAAAAATCATTCGAATCCGTGGGATTGCGTGCGTGCGCTTTTCGTTACTTCGTGCACAATGTCTAATGTATTCTTTGGTGCAGACATGCAGTGAGAGTCAGTTCGGATAAATGTCCTCGGATGATCGACGCCTCACGCGAAGTACTCAACCGATACATTAATGACATTTACTTGGTCGCCGATGTATACAAGCGCGACGATAGTGGCAAGTATGTCCCGTCTCCCATTCCCATGTCGCACCCAACTCACTATTATGTAGATCCCCTGGTTTTGGGATGAGTCTGGTTGCAACATCCACCACCGGTGCACTACATTGCGCCGAGGCCATAGGCGAAGGTGGAGCGGTACCAAACGATATTGGCTATACGGCATCTCGAGCGCTGCTTGCGGAGATCCAGAGAGGGGGATGTGTGGACCGACATCACCAGTGGCTCGTGCAGCTGTTAATGGTTCTGGGCAGCGAAGACGTCGGACGATGTCGGATGGGTGAGCTTACAGTTAGATCGTGAGTCTAGTATGATGAGATTGCGTGTCGTATCTAATTGGTGCTCAGCGTTCAATTTCTGCGGGACATCAAGCACTTTTTCGGCACCTCGTTCAAAATCACGCCTGCCCCAGACTCTGAAAACGAGCTCATGTTGTCATGTTTTGGTACAGGCTATGTCAACTCTAACAAAGCTGTCGCGTAATATTATTACCTTTCACCAATCACCGCCCATCCCCTCAACACCGCGACCTTTCCGAAAGCACCCTCTACCCCCTTGCCGCTCTCTTTCACCTCACGCACCCGCGCGACCCCGTCCGAGTCCGAAAGTTCCGCCGCCGCTCTCCATTCCTCCAACACCTCAGGTTCGACACCTAACGTCCGCACAACGTTGCTCAGATATTCGAGGTCAGAGGCCAGTTGCCTAGCCCCGAGCGAGGTGAGAGAAGAAATAGCGGGCAAAACGACGTCTGTGACGTGTGCGCAAAACGAAAGCGTGAGCGAGGAAAGCCATGTGGATGTTACGATCTCTCCTTCCCCCTCTCCCTCTCCTTCGCCCAGCTCGACTTGACCGACAAACGGGAGGGTCGAGAGCGAAAAAGCTAGCGCATTATCGTCCGCGTATACTTCGAACAGTCGGGGAAGGTTGAGCAGGCCCTCTGCGACGCTTTGGACGCTCGCTGTCGCCGATGTACTAAACTTGGGAAGCTTAAGCTGCCCTGGCCCAGTCGAAGTATCTACCTCGGACCATTCCGACAAAAACGGATACCCGGCTAGCCTGAGTTTAAGCGGGGAGAGGATCGTATCTCGGACAAGCGACTGGCACGCGGTCGTAAATTCGATGTGGGCTTTACGCGTCCGCGTCAAGAACCGCGAGCTGGGCTTCGAATCCCATTGAGCTAGTAGTGCTTGGTTTTCGGGCGTATTGAGCGCGCTTTGTCGTAAGAGCTGGGTTTCGGAACGGGGGATGCCGATGGTTAGTCGCTGCGCTTGTACGATTCGTGAAATGACGCGCGATTCGAGGGATTCGAGTCTGTCTTGCGCTGCGCGGCATCCTTCGAGGAGTCGTAGTGCGAGCTGGAACGCGGACCAGTCTTCGGCTGTATAGTCCAGATCTTCGTCGGGTGGCACGCCTGTAGTTACAGTGTTGGTGGTAGCAGTACTAGGCGAAGGGAGACAAGTCTCCTTTGCACTCTCAAACACCCCTGCACAGAACCGGTCCAGCGCGCCTACAAGCTCCTCGGCGCCATACGTATGCGTAAACGCAACACACCGAGGGATCGCGTCCTCTGCCAACCCAAGCGCGTCCGTAACCGCATCGTGCAACCTCTTTGCTCCATCGGACGTTTGCGCACGAGCTAGCGACTTTTGGTCGAGCGCATAGTTGAGGAGCTTGAGTTCAAGGGGGGCATAGTCTGTTTGGTGTTCGAGAAAGGGCTCGAGAAGTGAGACTTCCCAGGGCGGGAGGGTCTCGAGTTCTGCTGCTGCCGAGTCGCCGGTGCTGGCTTTGAGGAGGGATTTCCCGTCGTTGCGTTGGGAAATGGAGAATCGTTTGGAGGAGCGCCGGGTATGCGAGGGTTTGCGGAGGAGAGAGCCAGGGGTGTTTCGGTTCGTTCCGGGTGTAGTGGCCAAGCCGGGGGAGAACAAGAGCATAGCCTCGAGAGTCTTCCCAACCGACGACACAAACTCTTGGACGGTTTCCAACGCTGAGATGAGTGATACCAGACCGTCCGGTTCACGTCGAGTTTCGAGTCTTTGGGAGAGAGAAGGGGACAGAGACTCGACGGTCGTGAGGATAAATTCGGCTAGGCAGTCTTGCGCATCCGAGTAGACTTTGGTCATATTCTGTCGCTCCGCGTGTACGAGTCCCAAGAATTCCCCGAAGAATTTAGACATGAAGTCTGAGAACGAGTAGTCGCCGGACGTGTCCCCGTACGTCGCCCATAGTTTGACCAGGCTAGCACGCCGGATGCCGTTATAGTAGTACTTGAACTCGGTCTCGCGTTGGATGCGACAGAATATGAGGTAGTATCGTTTACACGCCTCAAAGTCCAAATTGTTGACCCCGTTCACGACAGCAGTGCTAAGCGCGGCCTCGAGCTGATTTTGCAGGCTCACCATCAGAGCTTTGGCAGCATCGTATTCCGGCGTGCCTTCAAACACCTGGAGGGACGTCGTCGACGAAGCTAGTCTATCCGCTGCCGCGTCAAACTCTGAACTCGCGAGGAGACGTGTCACATCCGATTCGAGCGTGGACCAGGACTCGGCTTTTTTCAAGAGTGCGTGTGCGGCTGTCATGTTCGAGTGTGTCTGGGAGAGCGCGTGTAGGCGTGTGAGGGCAGAAGAGGTTTCGTCGTTTGAAGGGGGGAAGAGGCTGTCGGTTGCCGAGTTGGACTGGAGAGTGCGAAGGGCGGATTGAAGGGAGAAGGCGGCTTCTCGCATGACCTGGCGTTAAGATTGTCGTTCGTCCCAGGAACAAATTTGGGATTCGAATGACTTACTTGTACGTCGAAATGGAGCCTTGGCATCGTTCTGGTAACATCTGCGATGGTGGTGTCCAGTCGGCTGGCCGTTTCTTGGACCATCACGTCGAATCTCGCAATGAGGTTGATGATTGTTTTGTCCAGATTTCCTAGGTCGCCGATTGAGTCCGAGCTGGCCGGGGTGTCAGGAAGAGCAGGATCTAGTAGTTCGTTCACCCAGTCAACAATGTTGTCGCCATGATAAGTCAAGGATCCGTCGAGGTTTAGAGACTCGGAACCATTGTCAGGCTCAGAGCTCATATCGTAAAGTTAAGGATTAAAACCAAGATAGAAAACCAATCTGAAATAATCGGCTTCAATTCCCCGGTATCAAAGTCCTCACGCAGACCCACATAGACTCGAGCACTCCAAACCAGTCAAAGTCGAGGGTACTGTACGCGTGCAAATTGTACCCACATGTCACGTCACGCTCGGCCGTGGTTGTGGGTAAAAACACCGGCTGTAGCGTCACGTTCTGACTGCGGTGGTTAGGACAAAACCAGGTTGTCACGGCAGCTTAGGCTTATGAAATTTATAAGATTAAAATTGTGTCTATGTTATTGTGAGACTACACAAAATGTTGTTTACTTAATACCACATTGTATCTCACTCGGTGGGTGGGTTTACCTTTTGTCACGTCACGATTCTCGGTCGGTGGTTCACGAAAATCCCAGTTTTTTGTCACGCGGCGCAAGCGCCGCGTGGGTACAATTTGCACGCGTACAGTAGGTTTAGAGTTTACAGCCCAAACACATGTGTACATGATAATAAGCGCTCGGCGCGTAATGCTGACATCAAGTCTCATTCCTGCATTCATTCTGCCAACTCGTCTCGGCGACATGCTCACGGCTAACTAGTACTATGAGCGCGGGTATATACCTTTTGTATTTATTCTCGCTCAATCCATTCTTATGCACAATAGTTCCGACATCTTCTGAACAAACTCATTGTTTCACGTCCTGCTTTCAAGAGAGTCCAGGCTAGCGAACAGCAGGAGGATCTGTATGGTCAACACTCGTGGTTTATAGTTGAGGCAAAGAAGGGCGACAAGTGGGCGGATGGGGTAGATAATTCTCGAAAAGGAGGCGATGAAGGTACTGGTAAAGAAGCCGAAGATCTTCATGAAGGAATGCACGAGCGGATGGCTTACCCCGGGTGTTGTCAATCCTGACCTCGTGCCAAAGCGGAGTGATGGGACAAAAAATGTGGTTGATGGGATGGCAAACCCCTGATTGCGGTACAGAAAAGAGCGACAAAGAGGTGATAGACCACATGGAGAGGGGAAAGAGGACGGGGTATAGTTCAAAATGATCAATAATTTTGTTGATCATTACAGCGCAAGGTCAAAAAAGCAAAGTTATTGAACACGAACACGAAAGCTTTGCATACATACACGAGAACCCGGAAATAAAACGAGCTCGTATCAGATAGCAGCCATAGCCAAACACCAATCAACGGACACTACCACAGTCACATACACGCAATCCACCTCGGTCATGCCTCTGGAGAACTCTTCCATCGAGTCCTGACATTGCTTCAGCATGAATAGATACGACCACGTTTAATTGGCTCTTCGGGGGTCATGGATTTGCTCGCTTCCCCCGCGGGGGAATTGGGTGCATAGCTATATCCTCGCGTCTCGTGGTTTCATCCCAACATGTGCCCCGGCTGGTGGCTGGTAAATAGAACCCACGTAGTCGGAGGAACCTTCGATGCCATCTAAGCATCACAAGCGGCAAAAAAAAACAGTATCTACCCACAATCGGCAGCAAGCAGATGCCACAATTGCAGTGTGAATTCTATTACATATACGGCCATTAGCCTCGATATTCAAGCGTTAGCTTTCGACTTACTGTGAGAAAAAGGCAGCCACTCGCGTCTATGGATGTCAAGTAGCTTAGTACTCTCAAGATAGTAGTATACAGTCTAATTACTTACTCTGGGTATCGTCGTCCCGATCGCCACCAGGCTAACGGATACTGAAACAAAAATTAGTGGTGAAGCCGGGGTGTCACGCAGAGATGTGTGCCATACCAAGAGCCACCTATATGCGCATAAGTACGTGGAGGAACGAGCCCATCAGCGTCAAAAGGGGGGTCTGGCGATGACGTTCTCACCAAAAAGTACCAAGCTCCATCACGCGCCAAGAGTGTCAGGATGGGTATATCAGTACCTCGTCTGTGGAGAATCCAAGCTCGCAGCAATGTTAAGGCGAATAACGTTGCTGAAGGGCAAACGTCGGTATCCATACAATCGTGACCCCGCCTTCCAGAATCACCTTCATATGTAATCGTAGCTAAATACACGGTAGTCCAATTGGTCTTGTTGTTTGAGTCGGCTGATACTGTGCAACCGGTCAGTATACCTGGCACTATAGATTCGATCAGTAGCGGGTTCAGCAACAACTAGACATCGCACATACGAGGATTTTCAATCGCGTGGAGCTTCTGGGAACAAATAGACTGATTACTGGAATGGTACAATTTATGCGAGATGACATCCACAGTACCTGGGCACGTATCCAAACGAGGACTGTTGAGGGCAGCTGGGAAACTACTAATGCGAACAACAGGATAGCGAGCACCCAATTTCTATCAGATATCGCATTAGGGAGCGCGCACGTATAGCGTTGAACTAAAGCTCACTTTTGGCCCCACATAGCCCAAACTCTGAGTAGAAGGATACCTAACTTTGAATTTCAGTTTGTGATCATACATGTGCGAGATCCAGAACTCACCCATCATTATCCAGAGAGATAGGTACGCCGATGCTCCTACAAATCTGATTCCAACTTTGCACCTGCGTAAGGAGTAGCTATGCAAGTGCGTCAGAGGTTGGATCGAGTAGTTGCTTACACCTGCATCAAGGAGATTAGACCGGTGAACTCGACCAGGCAAAAATCTTCACACACATTGACTGAGGGCCTCGGAACGAATATAACTAAAGAAATAAAATCAATACCAGGGTATTTTGAATAGCCGTGGGGCATACAGCTCATATTAAAGCTTTCGGAGACTGTTATTAACTCATATCTCACGGGTGGTACAGGAACCCACAGTATACTGCAAGGTATATAGTACCTTGCAAGCGTGAACAACACACGTACGAATGACCAACGTGATCCCCAGATCAACTGGACCTATGGTACAGTCGAAACTATCAAAGCGTATTCCGACAACTGGAGTGCGTTGCTCACTTCTCTATCGTATGTCAAAACTAGAAGATAAGACGTCAATACTGGCGTCATTGTGGTAGACGTATCTCGGAACACTTACTCGTGTCATAGATGATGATCGTGATTGCAACGACTGGCGTTGTGGCAGAGTTGAGCCTGAAGCCAGCTTGGATCATAGGATCACTCACCCGCCATGTACTTTCCCAGCGTTACGGCCTCCAAAGATTCTATCAGAGGTCCCATAGGGTCCTCCGGAGCTGGTGGTGCCTCTCGTTTGGCCATTGTGTTCCCCGACCACAGTAAGACCTCGGCAGGAAGTATCATCGGAAGTGATAACGGTCAGACGGCGAGGAGCGAGGGCCAGGTCAAGCTGAGAAGGTTGAAAGGAGATGGGGGGACACCAAGTCTCAATCGAGTGCAGCTTAAGTACGAGTTGTCGTGACATCCGACCGATCGGTCCAGTTTCCTCCGATCAAGCGCCACAGTCTGCGAAGGTCATCCCACGTGCGCCACGACGCCATAGCCTATGTGCTCGTTTGGCTCGTGAGTGGAAATATTTTGAACCTTGGGGGATTTGGCGTAGAGTATCCCTTGAAGTAGAATATCCAGACAGAACGCTCTTGGTCCGCCATGTAAATATCCCACAGGAACAAGCGACACCAGCTTGGTATATCGGGGACCGAATCGTTCCATAAACTGTCAAAAAAGGCCGATTCTACAGGGATAGCAAGCGTGCCAGGTCCCCGCAGAAACACCACGCGGAGTTATTCCCTTCGTGGAGGGTACTGAAGGAGATTGGTCTACGCACCCTTAACGAATCGACCGCCCGCTGGACAAGCTGCCGAAAGATCTAGCGAATATGGCTGCTCTTGCGAGTGGGTGGCAACCATTATCCTGAGGAAGCTGATCTACACACTTAGCCATTCGGCGAGTCCAGGCCCAGACTGCATTTTGGGGATCGGATTATAGACGCGATCGGCGTAAACACTGAGAGTTTGAAACTCAGACCGCGCTATCCCGTCCTTGTAAATATTTACCTGAACCTATTGAGCTTAGGGCCCTCGTGACTCGGGGCCGAGACGCGTATCTTGTGATGGCGCTCCCTGAACCAGATTGTTCACGCTTGAGGCAATTTCGCATCATGCCTGTGTTGCTTTCCTTAGGTCATGGATATAGGTGAAGCCGTGGCAGCAAGATTACAATGTAATCGGTCGTACCCGCTCATTCATTAGTGGTTGAGTACACTATCCGTTACCCCCAACCGCGTACACAGTCAAATCACCGGTGCTCCAGTCAGATCCAGGGAGGTGCTAGGCAGAGAACATGAGCAGGAAATCACAACAACAACAAGAGAACTGACGCGTATCCCAACCACATGGTTCCCGCTTATCAACCATCCTGCATGTCGATCGGCTGGGCCTATCCGTGTAACTATCCTATATGGGAGACGAGATACGACTGGTTCGTCGAAATAAGGTAAATATGTAGGCTGATCGCTCTCCACAGTATCCACCAACACGTCATCCTTTCGTAGAGTGGTGCCATTTGCTTCACCACTCATATATATGCCATCATAGCTAAGAAAGTTTGGCAAGACTCCTGTAAAAATCCGGCTTTCTCTGCTCTGCACCGCGTCCGGTGACCGCGCGAGTGGGATATATGTGCTACGTCGACGATGTGCATGCCTCCGGACCGTAGGGGTGTGGAACTCGATAATAGAAATATGAGCATCCCTCATGGAAAACCGAGAGCCAAACACACAGCGAATCCAATCGTTGGGCGTGTCTGCACGGAACCCACGGGTTGCGTTTTCGCCCCAGTCCTTCCAAGCTAGGGTATGTATTGCTTGTTGCTTCGCTCGATCTAGGTGGTGGAGTAATTGGTCGACGTCAACAAAGATGCGGAGGGGGTTGTCGCTTTCGCTATCGTGAATATACATCGACAATCCCAGCGTAAGAGCCCTGGAAGTAGCAAAGGGAATGTAGGTTGCAAGACTGGCACCAGAGCCATAATCAGACACCATTGAACACAATCTTGGAGTACTGATTGACGAGGAATCCTGAAGTTTTGGAAACCGAAAAGTCAATGAGGGGCTGAGGCTGGGAAACGACAGGGTATCCACCCGCTGCCCATTCGCGCCACCTATTTCGGGCCTGCTCGAGCTAATTTGCTCATAGACAAGCAGGCTCATCGAATTAAGAGTGTCATCCTCATCGGCGCTAACAGACCAGAGGATCAGACGATCGCTGTCAAGGAGAGCAAAGATACAGATGCTGTCGTTGCGACTGATTCTGTTGAGCAAGGTTCCTTTTTTCCAGTCCCAAATCAAGACTTCGTGTCCATATTTGGCAGAGATTGACCACGAAAACTGTACTACAACCAGCTCGTGTTTTATCTCAATGGCGTGGTCGTATGAGAGTCCTTGAAATCCCAGTTTAGCTGTTAACACAGGGTGTGCGGCAAGAGGATGGGCCTGCCCGGTGACGGAGGAGCAGAGACGAATCCAGCCATAGCATTCTCTATATCATAGATATTAGGATAGGTCAAAATCAAGTAAATAGAGAGAACGAACTCTGCGTGGCCATCTATGTCCACTAACACAGCCAAGTTTTGGCTAGCATCCAGACTGAACTCGCCAAAGTTGACGCCAAAGTTGACCTGGGTACTTGCGTTATTGGCGCTATCCAGAGGGATTAGGCGTAGGAAATTCGGTTTATTGGTAGAAAGTTGTCCGCCGGAGCCATGATACGACTTTACAAACACCCCATCGCGGAGTTCCCATAAGGGCATGTCTTCATCGCCGCCGCGTAGTTGGACGGGAGGTCCAAGGTCCAGGTCCAGCCAGGCTGAAATGATTCCGTGAGCGGTTCAAGCTAATCAATTGATGATATGTATATGGCTTTGGCTTACCATCACGATATCGCCGGAGCCTTTCTAACAGAGATAGATAATCTCTGGTCTCAACCGACACATCCCGAGCAATCTGCAGTCCGTTGGCTTCGAGCTCAATATGCAGTTGAAGTACAACCGAGCTAGATACGATATTGTGGTATCTTTTGCACACCTATGCTTCGCGCCTCACGTCAGTGAATGGACCAATCTTCCAACCATGTGCTTACCGCAGAAAACGACAACATATCCCTGTAGCCACAGAACAGTAATATCCGAATTAGCATTTCATCAGGGAGCCCGTCTAGGAAGCATAGCGAAATATGATGGTTCATTTTGGCGGCGTTAGGCGTGTCATTCACGTTCGACATCGTAAGCTGCAGGGCAACACAATATCACGTGATCGCAGTAGGGATGCACAATCAAACCTATCAGACTTCAGTGGTGTTGGGCAACTATTCAGGTTGCGGGCATTGAGCTAGAAAGTGGAGCGAACAAACAAAATTAGGATAATTCAAGCGTCAAGACCATCGTTAAGATAATCTCGTAATCGGATTGCCCAGGACATGGCGAAATGGCTTCGACGAGCCGGGTATCTATATGACGGTAATCGACGTTATTGTGAGCATATATTACACACCGACTCGGATTCATTTGTCTATCATGGCCATTGGTAGTTCCCAATCATATGGCCCGAACCTCGGCATGACGACGACCTTGCCGGTCTTGGCGACGGTAGCAACCTTTAGTGGCTTAGAATATGTGCTCAAGCTCGGCCCAAGCGTTGGAAGCCACGACGGATTAACCCTCGTTACCACTAAGGGTGTAGTTAGCCAAATGTGCATACCACCGTGTTTGTGAAGGGACTCACCTTTAAGCCAAACCCGGCTTGTCCGTACAACCTCTTGGAAAGCAACAAAGTCGGGAGGAGGCCCGTTGAACAAGGCAGACGACGGGTGAATAAATGCGTCCTCTTTCACGCCGATAGCTTGGTAGGTCACGCCTCGGGCTGAAGTTCGCTTCACCCCGGTTCGCTTTTCGACATAATCCTTGCGAACGGCAATCTGGTCGATGAACCCAGAGATTATGATTTGCTGGAGCAACTTGGTCTTTGCAGAAAAATCAGCAAGGCAAGAGCACAGCGGATATGCAAAACGCACCTGTTTCTCAGATGGAGGTTTCATCATCGCACTTAGCTCTTTTCCAGTTTCGGGGAACGTAGATACCACGATATGTGTAATCTGTTGCCGTAGTTTGTGAATCTCCTCTATCGCCTAATCCGACTATCAGAGTCTTAGCTCCGCATATACTTATTAACTTTTACTCGCCTTGGGTCTGACGAAATTCTCCCTACAAAACCTATCCGTAGCCGATTCATTACCACCCCGTCGTACACTCCCAAGTCCCTGGTTATGCTCAAACTCGTATGCCCCAACTACCGACAACCATCCGAATACATCGCTCGCGCCCTTTCCGAACGCCGAATGCACCTATCGTACCCCAGGAACGTAAGACTCAACGCATATATACGCCAATACAAACCGTACCTGAATAGCCTTGAAAAAATCCCGTCTCCGAGCCTTTCGTACCTCCTTTGCTCTCAACTCCTCGCTCTGAATATCCGTATACTCGGGCGCCAGGTCCTCCTCGTCAACTTCGCCCTCATCCTCTTCCAGCGTCTCTTCTCGTAAAAACGGATCGCCAACGCTCAGTACCGCAGCAATCGCAATCACATACGCCAAACATCCCTGCTGTCTCCCTATCGCCAACATCTTTGCAAACCGGGGCGTCACAGGAAAGAGCGCCATCGTCTTGCCCAGAGGCGTAATCTGTCCACCCACAACAATCGAGCTCCCGGTCCCCGCTGCGCCTGTCCTCCGTAAACCGCCAGTGCTAGAATCAGACCCCGCAAGCGCTCCTAGATGTGTCAACACCACCTCGGCTTTGCGTAACGATTCTCGGTCCGGTGGCGTTGGGAATGGAAAGTTTACAACTGCATCGATCCCCATGCTCTTCATCTGCAACACCACACCCTCGACCGGCATACGTTCGATCTCTGGCAAGGCGTGCGCTGGAAAGTGGGTCTCGTACAGCGCAGAAGAGTAGAGGCGGTAACAGTGACCGGGGCCTGTGCGACCTGCTCGGCCAGCGCGTTGTGCGGCAGAGGCTTTGGAGATCCAGGATATGTCAAAGGATTGTAGTCCAGAAGCTGGATCAAAGCGACGCTGTGGGATTTAGTTATTAGTCCGCGAGGAGTGTAAAATGTGAAGGCAGGTCGTACCTCTTTTGCGCGGCCCGTGTCAACAACGTACCGGATGCCAGGAATCGTGAGCGAGGTTTCGGCCACGTTAGTAGCAATAACTACGAGCCTTGCACCATCGGGAGGCGGCTCGAATACCTTCATCTGCTTGTCGCTCGGAAGTAATGAGTAAAGCGGCACAATATGCATCGGCACTATGCAAGGGCAAACTCAGCAAATATCGCGCATATTAGTGGCAAAAATTTACCATCAGACCGTTCTGTATCAATCTGCAATTCCTTATTCTCCGCTTCCTCCTCATCGTCGGTATCCAGCGCCTCTTCGTCTGCATTATCCTCCAACTCCCCATCATCTCCTTCCCGAACATCATCTCTCCGGTCCCCAAGTTCAACCTCCTCCGACTCCACAACCCCTTTATCAATCGCCGTTAGCCCAAACATTCCATTTCACCCAGACGACCCAAAACTCACCCTCGCCAGCACCCATTCCCTCCACCTTTTCCTTTTCCTTCTCTACCCTCCCTTTTCCAAACCTGCGCCCAAGCCTCTTACAGAGCTCCACAATCTCCCTCTGCCCCGTCATAAACACCAAAACTCCGCCAGGAGGGAGTCTCGCATGGATCTTTGCGACTTTGGTTTCAGCAGCGTGGATATAGTCCCCTCGCGTTCGCCTGTCAAAGTGAATCGTGACGGGGTGTTGGCGCGCGGTGATGTTGATGACGGGTGGCAGAGTCGGGAAGAGCGTTGGGTTTTGAGCAAAGTCTGTTAAACGGAGTGTGGCGGACATGACGATTAGGCGAAGAGGCTTAAGCAGAAGTCAACTCGTGCACGGGGAAGGAGCAAGAGCAAAACTAACCTTGACACCCTCCTTGCCCTCCCTCCACAGCTTCTCTCTCAACTTTACAACACGGCTCAACACTCCGATCAATACGTCCGTGTTAACTCCACGTTCGTGTGCCTCATCCACGATCACCACTGAATACCTGCCCAACATCAAGTCTCCCGCAAGTTCTCGGAGCAGAACACCATCTGTCATAAACTTGATGCGAGTCTGGGGTGACGTAGTGCGTGCATAACGGACTTGGTGGGCGACGATAGGTGCGGGTAAACCGAGCTCGTAAGATACGCGAGAGGCGGTGGCCACCGCAGCGACTCGACGAGGTTGGGTAATACCAATCATTCCAGGATTCTCTGTATCAAGATAACGTCAATGAGGCGGACACATGGCACTATGAAAGGCTTACCAGACCCAGGTACGCCAAACCCAGCCTCGTACAAAAACTGCGGGACCTGCGTCGTCTTCCCACTCCCAGTCTCTCCACTCAACACAACCACGCTATTCAGCAAAACAGCCTCGACAATCTCCTGCTCTTCCGCTAAAATAGGAAGCTCCATCCTTGCAGCCTGGATCTCCTCGGACCTGTTGATCGTGACGTGGGGAGTCCGTTTCGGTTTCGAGGAAGAGGGAGTGGTGGGTAAGAGAGAGTTTGTGGGAAGTGATAGTGGTGCGCCGAGCGGGCCTGGTCTGTGACCTGGTTCGGGTCGCGCGAGTTTGGGACGGAAGTTGCTGATGGCTTGAGGGACGGGGTCGGCATCTGGTGGGTTGGGTGAAGATCCCTTTTCGGGAGGGACGGCGAAGCCTTTGGCA
>WSTG01000557.1:0-16616 GCA_019616325.1 Ceratobasidium sp. 394
TTACTGAGAGGGTAGCAGATGCAGATGAGTCACACACGGCCCTGGTGCCTTCAATGAGCACAGAATGTCACCGCCGTGATCACTTGACTCTAGAGGTGGTTTTGCCATCATCAGGTCAGTGAGCGCACATTGCAACTGTAACATACACCTGCATCTGAGAAATTCACACACAGTTGAGGTGCCGCCGATGCAGCTAGACATGCAGGTGACACAACTCAGAGCACACAGGTGAGTGCACACGACGCATCTGCCCACAATGATCAGGATGAGACAGTGCTGGAGACAGATGACACGAACCAGGAGCTTGCAGAGCAGATGATTCAGAGTGTCCGGCTTGCTCTCAGAGGAGGCCAAGCAGAATTGTCCAGCATAAGGTAATATATTCATGACATGTGTCACTGTCTCTGCTAAACAATTGTATTTTGCCTTACAAAGCATCACACCTGTGGCATAAGTCTGCTTACCAAGTGCCCACATTCTTAAGAATACTGAAGGCTTGGCTGATGCGGCATGAGGAATTGTGTAATTGATGAACCTAGATAATAAAATTGACTGAACATACTCAAAGTGTTGATCTGGGAGTGTGCTCTACCATCAACTCACTTAGAAATGAGATGGACGTCACTACTGCAACCAGAAACATGAGTGGCTACACATCACAGCCAGGAGATGCTCAACCTATACATTGTAGACTAACTATGAAGCATACAACGATACGCTGGTGGATCTCATTCAATTGAAACATCATCACAAACATGGCGGTTGGTTTTATTGCCACACATTGGTACCCAGCCAAAGTGATTGTCATTATATACTGATAATTAACAGAGCTCTGGTGTGGTATCCATTCATCACACATGGAATAGCAGCACTGTTAGGGGACATGATTGGCACTGGAGTCATTGTGCAAACAGCCCTGGTGGATCCAAATCTAGTACCACACTATCATATGTTTGCGACTGTGTCCTTGGTCTTGTATCTGCTTCCTCATGA
This sequence comes from Ceratobasidium sp. 394, assembly GCA_019616325.1. Lineage (NCBI taxonomy): Eukaryota > Fungi > Basidiomycota > Agaricomycetes > Cantharellales > Ceratobasidiaceae > Ceratobasidium > Ceratobasidium sp. 394. The sequence goes on from WSTG01000557.1 coordinate 994, forward strand.
TATGCAGAGTGACAAGTCGTGTCCTTGCTGGATTCAAGGATAATCCCCTTGGCAATGACACTATGAGCACATTCCACTCATGTTACAGCTTGCACTGTGGTATGTTGACTGTGAAGTTGCTGGTTTACTAATCTTACCATTGTTCAGTTGTAGGTGGCACCACTGTTCAGCAAGAGTACCTGAATCTGCCTTTGATTGATCCTGATTCACCATTCCTTCCATTCCCCAATGAGTTTTTTGAAGAAATCAAGCTGATGATGGTTCGATTCTTGGAAATCTGGAGTGTGGTCCAGCTGCTGGCCAATTACAAAATGCTTGGTCCGCTGCTGGTGAGCATGTGGTGTATTGTCCACATAACACGTTTGTGTTGAACACTACCTATTCAGGGGGTCAATGGAGATGGATACTGGGGGATGGGGTGTGAGCTGTGAATACCTCCCTCTTGCACATCTTCCTGAGCATCCTGTCAATCCTGAACCAGGATTCGTCATGTGGCTGAAGTTGCCACTGAGCCCATTGATGTGGGACATGATCAACAAGGATCATAGCCACTACAATCTTGGCCCACAAGCTCAGGAAACACTCCAATAAGCTACCATTTCTCGACCCCATCTCAAACTACCGTTTTGGTGGCCAGTGTGGGTTGTGCTATCACCTTGCAATCCTGATCAAGGGCTATCACCACGTCATAGTGTTCAAGGCAAAGGCAGACACAGCGGCTGTGTGCAGCAAGTCATCGGTGACACCTGGGATGGTGTCATGGGACACAATGCTTGGATACCTCAGGTTGAGCTTCCAGTCATACACTACCAAGCTGGGTTGATAGCACACTTGAGCAAGAGCAAGGACTAATGTTCCATTCACAACTTCAATGCTCTCAGATATTGTGAGTCTGGTGCACAACTCAGCTCCAACATCTGCAGTACCACAATATCCGTGTAACCTCGAAGCGCGGTTCACTGCATGGAATCTCTTCCAATGTATTGGGAGGCAAGGTGACAGTGAAGACCAGGTGCTGCCAATGGTGAGAGGCAGCAGCAGCCAGCTGAAGTCTGCTGTCTTCCAGATGTCGGAGCATCATTGAGGCACACTGCACAAGTGTTTGAAGCTCCACCCACCCATACACGTGCATATCATTGTCAATCATTATCTCCTCTTTCTCCTTACCTTCTGGCATGACCCACAGCACATCGACTCTGTATTGTAGTAGGGTGTAGAACCTGACAACCAGGCCAGAGCTTCCCAAGGGACATGTCAGGATTCAAGCAAATCATGTTGTAGATCAACTCCTGGTTCTCTCGGTCATTGATCATGTGGAACTGGAGCATGAGATTCCACTTTTCTGGTCGCACACCCAACACTGTCCCTGGTACTCCAGATGTGTGGGCTCCAAAGGCAGATCTTTGCCTCATCCCAATGTTGGATGTTGACTAGTTGGAGGAACACCAAGGGCAGTCTGTCTTGATTGCAGTACTTGAATCAACCTTCATTGATGTCCTCAACAATTGTGTGCCAGTTGGGCCATAGCCTTAAGGTCACCTTGCCACTGTGTAATATTTGGTTATTTTGTCTGTATGGTGGATGAGGTCAAAATAACTCACTCCAGAGGAACTTAAACCATTGCTCCAGGTGAAATAACTCTTCCCACTGATCGGCGCGAACAGGTGGAACCGATGGTCGAGCACCTAAGGGAATGTCTGGCCTGATAGTTGGATATGGCTCTGCAGGCAAGATACTATGTCCAATGCCTGTAAACTAGTGATATCACCCAGGAAGAACCCAGGTTCCCCTTCCAGCACCCAGGAATCGACAGATATGTGCTATTTCCTGTCCCAGCCTCTTCCGGCTCCCCGGGAAATGGGAACAGGGCACGAACCCGCGTTCCGGGGCTCAAAATTCTCACAGGTATTAGGTGCATCTACGTGTGTTTTTCTTTGACAATCTAGCTGTTTTAATTCCCATAGTTACAGGGTGGCGTATTGTACGAGGTACTTTCGCTCCCTGAGGCAGAGCCCAAATGTCACCCACCACATCTGAAATATGAAAATACCAAAATATGCAGAAGAATTCCTACTTTCAGAATGTTATTCCATATGATCTGAATAAATTTCTGTGGCTGTATAGGTACATGTAGTGTACAAGGGGGTATTTACCCCAGAAAAGTGCCACACAGACTGGTGATTTCACTCTTCAAATGCCACTTCGAATGCCACTCCCCTGTGCACACTAGAAGCGCATAGGCTCTGAAAGACTACTCACAATGTTTCAGCCAGTTTCGACCATGAGTAAGGGGTGAGAACAGGGGGGAAAATGCTAGATAGGGGCTGAAATGATAGAGTCAGCCCTCTGTAGCACTAAGGAGTGAATTTCAGCCATCATGCATTGGTGACTGTTGTGCAAAATGGCTGATTAATAGTTTGCTACCTCACTGTACTTACAGTGTTGACAAAACATGTCCAAACTCACAGAGTTAGCCTGGGAGTACAATGTGCTCCTTGAAATATGTGCAAGTAGTTCACATGGATCCAGGATAGCTACAGGTGAGATGTTTGGCATAGAGTAGCTTATTAGTATACCACTTGAAATGTCCTCATTGGTTTCTCTTCATTGTCCATAGTTCATTCCGTGCTGCACTAGGGGGGGGGGGGGAACAGGGATAACCACTGATTCCTCTTACTTGTTCTTCCGCTTCCACGATTGCACTGATTTGATAGTTTGCATACAGCATCCAGGTGGCATCCGGATTGAATTCACGCCATCAGATACCATATATTTTCTGGATAGGAAGTAATAGGGGATGTGCTCCCCCCATAATATATTTGGGTTGTATTTCACTTATTTCTACCTCAAGATAATTCATTGTAACCAGCACAAAGTCATAGGTGGAATCCTCTGATTTCTCTGCATTTAATTATTTAGCTCACATAAATTTCTGGTGGGTTTTGACAATGGCCAAATCTCCAGCTAGCCCCATAGGAAACGTTGCATGAATACGCACCATGCATTTTGCAACTAAATAGTTGTCTAAACCTGCAGGAGTGACCTGAGCTACTGGGTGCTTTACATAGCTGGAGGAACCGCAGGTTCTGGTGCGGGAACCCTGCACCTCCAAGCCCTTCCTCTTCCCGGCCTGTTCCCGCTGATGCCGGAAAGGGTGGGAAAGGGCCCAGAAACGGCGGGAATTTCCGCGTGGTGGTTGCCTGCATGATATCTCTAATCTAGATCCACTACCCCAGACCACGGTTGAAATAAATTAACAGGCTTAGACTGATGACAAGTTGAAGAAGAGTGAAAAGCAAAAAGGAAGGCTGTAGACGCTACATGACACGGAGGAGGCCAGATTGTTGACTTCGCGGAGTATGTGTTACAATTCGTTCTGTGCTCTGGGACACATTTCTAACTGCCAAGTGTTCATGTTCCAGAGGCCCTGAGTTCGATAGCGCCAAGCCAACTTGCCAAGCCCGTTGTTGGTGAAGCATTTTTCGATCTTGGCCTTACTTGTGCAGGAAGTCGGTGGTGACCTTGTGGAGGTGATATACTCCAGTGGGTAGATCAGCATTGCTCACCTACAATCAACTATCCAATAACTCATGGCGGCGCCCTGACCTAGCTTCAGGAATTGGCCAGTGTGCACAGTGGAATAACAGGTGAATCAATTCATATTAGACACAAATGTATTGATTCACCTGCCACTGGCCATCATGAAACTGGGGCATAGATGGTCACAAAATGCATATACAATCCTAACCACCAGTGCTATTCGCTGCTGATCCCACGTGTTCATGCGGTCATGTCTGTGAATGCTAGCTCCCTTGAGCACGATCCGGGTCAGAGCTGTTGTTTTCATTGGCTGGTTGAGCAGTTCGTTGTCCTGTGTCTGTGCATGCATATCACACTGGCCTACTTGGGCTGTTTGGCAGTTTAGTGACCGCAATGCTATGGATAACAACCATGATGTATATATTATGTACCTGCTAGCTATGGATGGTATGTTGCTGGCTGAGACTTCTCACAGCTCTCATAGTTGTAGTGCCCATGGACGTTCAGTCTTGTGCCAAGTTACATTGCCTGAGCTGGGTCTATGATTAATTTGGTTGGGTTTGGGACTAGGTAGGACCCGGCACTGCCATAGATGCCGAATGACAACTCCATGTGAACTGACTCCACATGAATGCTCAGTTGCAAGGTGACTGACATAGACCTGAAGTTGATGGGCGTAACCCTGAGCAACATTTGCAAGCTGTGCAATTATTGCATAGATGGCAGGGCGGGGGGCATAAGAGCAGACGGGTGTTTGACTCAGGATTGTCCAAGTCCGTTGTTGCCCAGCCACAGAACTAGTGCTGATGGGCTGATGCAGTGCTTACGGTAAGAACGTCCGTCGATTGAAATTGGTGCTAGTGGCTCACTCATCTTGGCCAGCTTGCACACACGAGGCATTTTGGCATCATCTCGTGTCACAACATGGACATGGCGATGGATGTTCCGGCACCGTTCACACAACAGGAGTTACAGGTGTGCCAGAGATGGCCAGGAGAGTTTGGGCAGCCCAGCTTAACAAGAGCAATGAGGGCAATGAGACCAATGGGGGTGACCCGAGCTTTGGGATTGGCGTGAATGACAGGGACAAGAGACACTTCAGGGCTGTTAGTAACGTCATCAGTGGAGCTTCCATCTCTAATTAGGCTGAACACTTTGTACTTGGTGGGGCAGTGAGGGACATTGGGGTCCCGGGCTGCAATCAGCTTGTTGAATCGTTCACAAGCTTGATCCAGAGTGGGGCAAGTTTGAGACGTTGCTGATCCCGATGGAACCATGGGAGGGCAGGCTACACTCATCTAGCTCAGATCAACTAGCCACACTTGTTGACATTGCAGAGATACCGTCCGCCTTACTATCAAGTTATCAGCTCACGCATTGGTGGGAGGATATTACCAAGCTATGGAGTTGAGCATGGCCGGGCGTTGGGGTCGGAGCTGATGAGGTGCTTGCATGGTGTCATGGGCGTCCCGTTGGGTCCGCATGACCTGGGGAAGTCACTTTGCTGCGGGATGTAACCTGCAGAAACCAGGAAGCAGCACCAACCTTCGACCATATGTGTTGGCATGTGTGGTGCGCAGTCTGTCACAAGATATCAGGGATAGAGGGCAAGGGGTTGGTCAGAAAACCGTTCTCTAAGACAGGAACACTGGTTTGCATCCGTGTCGATCTGATGCAACGCAACCATAGTCGGTTTGCATCCAGGCACGTGGCCCTTCATCTCCCATGAGCCGATGTCTGGAATGTAACAGCGTTCCTCTCAGATGGAATTTGCAATGACCTCATAAAACATCTTGATGCCACGCTAGTCCTAACTAACACATCATCCTGGGCTGAAGTGTGCCATGATCGCTGTCCTGTTGGTATAGATGATAGAGATTTGCTATGCAAGAGCATGCACTCTCGGTTTGCATGGGTAACAAGGACCACACTGTGAACCAACTCAAGGAACGTGCATGCTGATGTCTTTCTCCCCAATCCTCATCACTGATATTGATATCTCCCTTTCCGGCCATAGGAAGTATTCGCAGGCACTAAGGTGCTGGCACAATCAGAGGACATGGCGCTCAAGGAGTCTTGGTGAACCAGTGCAAAACAGGGTCTCAGAATACATTACAACCTTCAATGTGCTTGCCAAAGTCTCAACCAGGCACGTGATTCTCCCTTGGTATAAACACCAGTCCCTGGCAGATTGAGTGACATGAGGATCTTCCACTCCCGGGTGTATCTGCAATTTTTGGATTGTGAGAAGATTATTTTGAGCCTGGAGGGCATACATCCGCCAGTTGGAGTCTGGTTATGTTCGATGCCTCCTGGTCTACTGTGGCGTCCCCTGCTGCCCGCCAACAACGTATAAGCCGGTACGCACAAGTCTCCCTCCAATGTCATACCTCTAAAGTACTGAAGTGCACTGCAAATGTTCCACGTTGCATGATTAGTCTCTTCTCACTCCTTTTCAACCTTGCACACGAGTGTTGTGAGATGTCAGTCCAGCACCACTCCAACATGTCGTTGTGTTCGTATGTTTCCTGCATTTTCTACAATTGTGGAGTGCTATAGCTTTCAATTTCCCAAGTCCACATTTGATTTGACTGATAACCGTGCTACTGAAGACTATCCAGGTGTTAGCTGAGTCGTAGTGACCCTGTCATCGGGACTCTGATCACCGATGTTTGGGACCGCTTTCCCCAATTCTCATGTCCCACATAGCGTGTGTGTGCATACCCCTTACCAACCAGTAGCTGAGGTATCACATGTGAGGATCAAGTTCGTGGGGCAATGTATCTCATTGTGCAGGTAATGTAACATAGCCGCAGCAGCAGGTGTCTCCACATGAAGTCACAGAAACATTAGATGGTAAAATAAACTTGACGTGTGCTTGGGTACCATGTGCCCGAGTTGCGTTATTTCTGAGAGGTGCTGTGTCGCACTCATTTGAGAGTGACTTGCTAGCAGTTGATGCTGGATCAGCAATTAGTCACGATTGAGGCTATCTTCAGGCACACCAGAGCAAACATTCCAGTAACTTTACCCTTCTCACACCCTGTGTTGGAGCACATGCCAGACAGGGCTGATGGACGTGCCAAACTATGGTGTGTATCTGGCGCAACGGGTATGGCATGTCCAGGACAAGCAAACACTGCACACAATTCCCCACCAGCCATGACCTCGATAGTGTGCAAAGACAGCAAGCAGTATGTGTCGCATGAAATTTATGAGCGGGCAATGCATGCCATGTAAACAACCCACACACCTGCCCATTCGGCCTCCGCAGAGATCAGTCAGGCAGTCGGATTGTTAGGAGCAGTGTATTGCATGCTATACTTGTGTTGAATCCATGCAAGCTTAACTTAAAGTTGCCCAATGTGTGCAGCCGTGCAATTGACCAGCACTGTAAGCATTCGGACATCAATGCCGCACAATGATATGCTGTCCGCCCTTTAGAGCATCCCAATCCTGCCATTGATGTCATATTCGTAGGTTGCTTTGGCGTTCTGGACAAGGAATTTGATGGAGGAGCTGACACGTACTCTAATGTTGTATAATGGAATTTGTTACATGGCGGTCGCCGTTTTGGGGTGGGGTTGTCTTGCGCACCATCGCAGCACTCCTCGGACGGGGCACTTGAGGGTGTTTGCGCTGACCCACTCACACCCCCATCGCTTGCACCTGGGGATGTAGCCAAGTTCGACATTGGGGTCGAGGGACTTGGCATACATCCAAGCTTTGCCAAAGTTGCCACATTGCTCAGGCTGGTTGTGATACCAGAGTTGGGAGGTGGTGGTATGGGGAGCGGATATGGCAGGCATAAGGTAGTGGTAGTAGTGGGAGTAGTGAAGATAACAGTGGAACAAGTGCTGATGATATCTACTGCTCTCCCCTCCTTCTTATAGCTACTGGGTGTCAGGGCGCTGGGGTATTTCTTGTGGAATCAGTGCATGACTTGGTGCAATTTTCTCTGCCTTTTCCATGGTGTTTTCCAGTCAGTCGTACCCCTTCCACTTGACTTTGTAATGCAGTCCATGCTTCCTTTGTTCCCAGCCCATGCTGTTTTCCACTTATATTGTTCTTCTCCCTCTTCTGTTATTATCTGTGGCAGTTGGATTTGGGATCGGTGGAACAAAGATTCCTTGTAGGGTGTTAGAAGTGCTATACGGAAGACGTTATGTATGCAGATGGCTTTGGGCAGGTCATCTCAGTACACGTGGGATGAGATCCTTTTGCTAATGGTGAATGGTCCTGCATTTTTGTTTGTCCAACTTCGCCGATTGTCAGCAGGTCTGGATGTTCTTGCTGTTGAGCCGGACCTTATCTCCTTTCTGGTATTCCCTTTTAGGTGCTTTTTCTTTCGTTTGATTGGTTTCTATTTTTGCTTGAGCTTTGTTGAATGTGGTCTTCATTTTTTCCGCCAGCCGATTCACACCGGGGTTGTTCCCCTTTGTGTCATTCGCCTGCCAGCAAGGGGTTTTCCATATACGGTCTGGAAGGCCGTTTGCCCGGTTACACTATTGACTGGATTATTCTGGCAGAATTTGGCTAGGGGTAGCCAAGTGGCCCAGTCATCTTGGTTGTAGTTGCAGAAACTTCATAGGTATGTTTCCAGCCACTGGTTTGTGCTTTCTGCCAGGCCATCTGTTTGTGGGTGATAGACAGTTGAGAATTGTGGTTCTTCTCCAATGTGAGGAATAGTTCCGCAAGTTCTTCTGCATCTATGCTTTTGTTGCACAGGATGAAGTGTGCTTGTTTCAAGAATTGGTCGACTACAACGAGGATACTATCAATCCCGTTGGATTCTGGTATTTCCACAATGAAGTTCTAGCTGATATGCTCCCATGGTTTGTTCACTATTTCGACATGCTTTGGTGGGGTAGGGCTACTTGTGGGTTTTGCTCTGGAGCATATTTCACATCTGTTAATGTAGTTGTTAATGTATTGTTGCATGCCAGGCCAAGAATATCTTTGTTTCATGAGCTCTATTGCTCTCTTCCCTGATGCCCTGCAACCGGGGAGTTGTGGTGCATTTGTAAAATCATCTTTCGGATGTCAGGATCATCAGGTACCAAGATGGTGCCGTCATACCAAGGCAATCCTTCCTTGTACTCATACTGCTTGAATTGTGTTTTAACTGAGGGTGGTAGTTTGTTCTTTCGCTGGGTACTTTGTAGAGGTGCTTCCACTGATTTTGATCACACATCTGGTTTCTGGGATTGTTTACCCGGTCAATATATGATCTGAAAATTGTTGGAAGCCAGTTCAGTGTACCATCGTGTGTGGGTTCAATCCATCTCCTGGCGTCTTTCCAGTATTGTGAGTTTTTGTGATCAGTGTAGATAGTGATAGGGTGCATTGTTCCTTCCAACAGAAGGTGCCAGTGTTTAAGAGCTTCAATGATTGCCAATAGTTCTTTGTTGTATGTATCACAATTTTGTTCAGCATCGTTGAACCTTTTTGACATGAATCCAATGGGGTGTAGCTTATTGTCTTTGTGCCATTGGCTTAGGATAGCTCCCATTGTTACTACTGATGCGTCTTTTCAAGGATGTAGGGCTCGTTATGATTAGAGTGTGTGAGTATTGGTTCATTGGTGATTGCTCCTTTGATATTGTTAAAGGCTTTTTCTTGCGCTGCCTCCCAGGCCCACATCTGTTCCTTCTTGGTTAGGTTGGTCAAGGGTCGTGCGATGCTACAGAGGTTTGGGACAAATCTTCAGTAGAAGTTGGCACAGCCTAAGAAGGCTTGGATTTGTTGGACTGTTTTGGGTGTGGGCCATTCAATCATGTCCTTGACTTTGCTTTGTTCCATAGATATTCCTCCTGGTGACACAATGATGCCCATGTAATCGACTGTATCTGCATTGAAGTGGCACTTCTTTGCTCATATGAATAGGTGATTCTCCCTGAGTTGTTGTAGTACTTCTCAAACGTGTCTTGTGTTGGTCTGTTTGTCTTGGGAGTAGTCGAGGATATCGTCCAAGTAGACTACTACACATGTGCCTTTCACGTCCCATCGTGTTACACTGGTGTCGGAATCGGAGTTCGTAGGCAACGGCTACCTTGTGTAGTGGTTGACTCTAACACCTGGTAACAAGAGTTCTCGTGTAGGGAGACAGCAAGAAAGGAGTTCGTTTAACCTTTCAGTTATAACACGTGTAGAGCTGTAACTTGATACATCCACGTAGGGGATGTACAAACAATACTACACAGAGGGATGAGGCACAGCCGAGTCCATCTATGCTTGGTCAACCCTGAGGGCGTTATTACACCAAAGCATGCGGAGGTCGTTATAGTCAAGGAGACCTTCTTACTGAGTGGGCTTTGACACGTCAAGCATTACCCTGTCTTGTTTGGAACTTAACCCGGAAGTCTAGTGACGCTGCAGGAAGAAGGGGTCAAACCTTACTGCTAGGATTTGGTTGCTTATGGATGCACATGTGGAGCTATCTCACACAAGCTAGATGATCTGGGCTCAAGCCTTAGTCACACTGTGAGTGGTGGTAAAGAGATTGTAAAATGAGAGGGATGATATTCAATGGCCTCGGAGGGCCCCTTTATATACACAGAGGGAGGTGGTCTGTGCACCATCACAAGTTACTCTATACTACAAATCATGCCTTACCATGGTGGTACCATTTACTACAATGGTGCCATGGTCCCATTGTATCCAGACAATGGTGGTGTCATGGCACGATGGCACCTAGCAATGGATGGTCCGACCAGCAACAGTATGATGCAACCAGCAACGGATGGTGTCAGTTGCTCATGGTGTCATATCTTAGGCAATGGTTGCCATGAGCTCATAGTAACCTAACAACGAGTAGCGCCATTGGCTATGATGGTGTGATGAGATGATAAACAGTATATTCCAGCCCTAGGCCACAAGCGCCAGGCACACAGCAATTACTAAGCAGTCACATGACTAGTCCAAGTCGTCCGATGAATAGTAAGCGTGGCCATTCTCAACATTGAAGCAGAACCTGTGTGGTTGTTGGCAGTAGGCCGGGGAACACCATGTGCAGGCCAGGGAATGAGCTGGTCATTCTGGATGACACCTCAGCACCTCAAGTACACGTATTGACCTAGAAAGGCATAATCATGACATATCCCCCCCAGCGTGAACTTGAGGGACTAACCTTCACATTCGCAAGTGTATGCAAATGGACAGTGATTATCATCACATATCCGATGTCGCACATGTTGTGGAATTGCACAGAGTGAGAGTGGCAAAAATCCAATCCCTCGTCATGCATATTGCAAAAGTGAGGTACATTATTGTGAGCCCAAAGGTTCAGATACACGAGGTCAGGGAGCAAATGGACAGGACCAGGAGTAGTAGACATATTGCAGTAGGAGGTTGAGGAGTAATATGATGAGTTCAACTGCGATTGTCCAGCTACTATTTATAGCTTGCTCACCAGGTATGCATGGCAGCAGGTGGCAATGGATCAGGAGGGTAACTAAGTGCCAATTCCAGACTGACAACAGAATCTTCAAAGTAATGGTATCATTCAATGTGATCATTGTTAATGAACAATAGCCCAGCACCATCTCTAACCAATGTGTGGTGTGGCAGTGCTAAGATAACTGTAGCAGTAAGAACTACATGGCATGTGTTGTCTGGTTCCATGTCACTAGGCATCCCAATATGGAAGTATATCAATCACCCATGGCTGACTGGCAAGGGCAGATTGCAAAGATAGCAAAGCATGGCCAAGGTGCAGAAGCCAAGTGGCAGCAGAATTCCGCAGACTAGAGCGAGAGTGAGTGACATTGTAAGCTTGGAATGGCTTGATGCATCGGTCACTCTTGCTAGTCAGTTCTTAAACGTCTTGAAACAATAAACAAAAAGATATATTTCATTTCCAACACTACTGCTTCTGTATCCATCAGATAACTCCCATCCCTGTGAGTGCTTCTAGACCCAACTGAGCAGGGCGGCATTCTGGCCATGAGAGGGAATGAGTGAAGGTCTTGGTTCCGGTAGGCAAGGCAACTTACTTGGTACGGGCATTGGAAGGCCGAGGAACCGGCTGAATTTGGCTGGGGTTCTGGTCCACATCAACATTGTAGTGCCAGTTGACAACTAGGCTGTTTTGGATAAGGAAACTACTGCGTTTGTCACACACCCATGTGTAACCAGGAAGTGCGAAAACTGTCCCTGCCAAGACGAGCTAGCGATGAACTCCGTCATGGGCCATGACACAAGGTTGGATGACATGGAACATCACCAACTGGTTTCTCTTGATTCTCAGGGGGCAATATGCACAGCAGAGGACAAGAGTGAAGTGAGCAAGCACTCCTGCAAAAGGAAGAGCAACACCCAGGATGTAACAAAGAGTGGACATCATGGATTATGAGCAGAGTAAGTGTAAGTTGACTGTAGTTGCTCTTAGTGGCAGTCCATCACTCTTCTAAAACAGTGCTTGGAAACAATCAGAAGAAATGAATTTGTTAATTGGAACCATTAACAAAAACATCCACCAGCCCCTCAACAAACCCTCCAGCCATCCTTCTGATTGAGAACAGAAGGTTCTTGGACCAAGAGGGCCAAGAAATTTCTTCCTTGGCACTGCTACCCCAGTTGTGAGGGTAGGGCAAAGCATCCACCTGAGCGTTCCACTGCTCCCATAGGTAGGCACTGATGGGTGTTGGCGGATCTTGCCCCTGTTGGTCGTACCTTTCCCCCTGACCCCAGAATGGTTCCTGTTCCAGTTTGGCTTCAGGATCCAGTTTGGGTTCTGGCCATCCTTCCTCAATCGCCTGTTCTGCTTCCTCAGCCCAGTCTTCAACTTTGCCATCCACATTCCATCCACCCTCTCTGGTGGCTTCCCTCTGCTGCTCCCGATAGTCAGCCCAATGGTCCTGACCAGCCTGCTCCTGGACCTTCTGGACTTGGCAGTCCATCCAAGGCTCCAGAGTGGAGGAGCAGTCCTCCTCCTTGGTGTCCTTGGAAGGCTTTCCTTCCTGGGGGTACCTCCTGTCTAGGTCATCATAGATGCAAAGCACATTGACTCGGTTAGAACAGGGCTTGCAATTGTACAACAGATGACTTACCTAGGCTGGGTCTGACCACTCGTCCCATAGCAAGGGATTGTGGCCCTTCTCACAATCACAAGGCTCTGGCAGTTGGAAGCCAATTGGCAAAAGATGGTGAGCAGCAGCAGTGGCAGACATGAGGCAATTGAAGATGAGTAAGGTGATGTGTGAAAAGTGAGTTGTCACACTCCTTTCATAGTTGTTGTTTTACCCTCTTACTGAGTTAGGATGTGACTGTTGCCATGAGAAGAGGGAATCATGTGATTTAGAAGAGTAGAACAAAGGAAGCACAAAATTGCATGACAATCAACAAGGGAAGCATCAGCTTAAGTGGAAATACATGTAGGAAGCCGCAGAAATCACTAGTAGACAACAGAGATGGAATGATCAACCTGGATCTACACATGAATATCAAATACTGCATATTTTACAAGAATCAGATTATTGGGGGTTTGTGTGAGATCAGGATTCTGGCTGACCCAAAGGATCTGCTGCAAGTTGTTGTCTAAATCAATGGAGATGTTGCCTTCCTTATCAATGATCCAAGAGAGGAATAGTGGGAGGAGGCAAAGGAGAGAGAACAACATCAGATGAGGATCTGGATGAGACAGAGATTGACTTCTGCATGGTAACAGGAGCAGAAGCAGGAATGTACAAAGTCGGGTGTTGCCAGATCTGGACATCAGGAACATCGGCCCATTGGTGCAAGTACTCGTGCTTCCCAGGAAGAGAATTTGTCTGCCAAGTGAAAGGATCAAAGGCAGCAGAACTTTGGGCTTCTTCTTAAAAGCAACAGGCCCTTCCAACAGATCAGGAGAAGCAGGCAACACCATTGGTCCTGGTTCCAGAACTTCTCCATCCTCTAGTTTGATGTTGAAAACATGCATGGGTGGAGCAGGAGGAATGTAGATAGGAGCAGGAGGCAGACAGCAATGCCTAAAGGAAGGAGGAGCACCTGGGATTGCTAAGTTCAGTTGCTCAATCATTTCTTCAGTAGAGGTAGAAGCACTTTCACTATCAGCTGAATAAGCGGTCCTAACTGGAGTGTAACCAGGTGAAAGTTCATCAGAGAAATAAGTGAGTGAATTGGAAGGTGCCAAGGCAATGTCTGACATGTCAGAGATAAGTGAAGGAAGATTGGTATATACAGATGAAGGATTATGCAAAGAAGCATCACTACCAACACTGGAATAGGAGGCTGCATAATGGATACCAGGTCCAGGACTGGGAAAATCTGGAGTGTATTCACCCACAGGGTTAATTGCATTAAGTGCCATCAAGAACTCATTTCGGTGAACTGTCATGACCTGTCATGACCCACTGCCCGGACATGGTGAACTGGGGGATTATTCAAGCATTTATCACATTTTCCCTGAAGTCATTTGGAACACCTTTGATGTCACATGACTCTGGTGCCTATCGTGGTTACCTCCACTTATGTAAGTCACTCCTGCAATATCTCCCCCATGTACAGTACCTCACAAAACTGATCGCAAATCGCAAACACCATCATCACAGCTTGCTGACCTGCTGCAGAGCCTGTTCAATACTTACATGAGCCATCATCTTAGCCCAGTATAGCTGTGCTTCTCAGCTACAATTTTCAATTTGTTTGGCTCTGTTTGCTTCCTTATCCCTGGAGATATGGTCTGGGAAATGCAGGTGTTTTTATGATCACTTTTGTTGCATTATGTCCAAGAAGAAACAATCAAGTCACCTAAGGACCAACAACAAATGAAAGTCAGCTGAGCAATATCAGAGTGACCATTGGTGGCCATCATGTACACTGCAGAAATCATGTCCATGTCACTGAGCTGATCAGGGTGACCAATGACATGGGTGGAAAAATTCAATTGTTGGCATATGGTGTTTGAGGACACCAGTCCATGTAAATGATTCCACTTCCCAGTAGGGCATTGAAGTGATCTGATTCCAGCTGTGGGCATATCTAAGTTGTGCTGCACTTATTTTGGGTTCAATTCCACACATGCATATTCTTGGAGTGGCTGCAGAAATTCATGAACAAACTACTCTAGGACCTCAAAAGTGTATGTGTTGTGGTATACCTCGACAATATCCTCATATATTCCCAAAACAAACAAGACCACAACAAACATGTCCGAGAAGTATTACAGAGATTACAAGCAAATCGTCTCTTCATACGAACAAAGAAATTCCAATTCAATGTAGACACAGTCGACTACATTGGAATTGTTGTTTCCCCCAAAGGGATATCTATGGATCAAAGCAAAATCAAGGACGTCACTGAATGGCCCACGCCCACAACCGTCAAGCAGGTACAAGCCTTCCTAGGATTTGCCAACTTCTACTGAAGATTCGTCCCCAACTTCAGTAGCATCGTGCAACCTCTAACCAACTTAACCAAAAAGGACCAACAATGGAAATGGGAGGGAGCTCAAGAAGAAGCGTTTCAAAGTATCAAAGAAGCCATTACCAAGGAACCAATCCTGGCGCACCCTGACCATAACGAACCATATATCCTGGAAACCGACGCATCAGGTGTGGCCATGGGAGCAATCCTATGCCAACGACAAAAAGACAACAAACTCCACCCACTAGGATTCATGTTGAAAAGTTTCAACGATGCCCAACAAAACTATGACATGTACAACAAAGAACTTACTCGAGGGAACGACTCACCCAGTAACTATCTATACAGACCATCAAAATCTACAATATTGGAAGGATGCAGGAGTAATGGATTGAAAACATGTGCGATGGTACACTGAACTGGCATCTTTCAACTACCAGATCATATACCAACCAGGAAAACAATCCCAGAAACTGGACGTGCTATCCAGACAACATGACCAAACTGATGTTGCCAACCTGGCACAAGTAATGATTGCCACTGAATGATTCCTGGGGTTCAAAGCCAAAATTGGAATCGACCAGATACAAGAAATAAAAGAAGCACAGGGAGAAGACAAATCCCTAGAAGCACTAATACAAATCACGCAGAGGAAGGACAAGTTACCACCCTCAGTCAGGAAACAATTCAAACGATATAACTACAAGGAAGGACTCCTA
>WSTG01000559.1:0-14274 GCA_019616325.1 Ceratobasidium sp. 394
TATTTGAAATAAATTTCCAACGGCACCTTCCAATTGCTCGGGTGCATTTGTTTATTTGCCGCCACCAGCCCCTCAATCCACATAAACTCAGGTGGCCATATCAAGGCCACTGCTGTGCTTTTGGTTGACAGAGTCATTTCTCTCAAACGCTCTGGATTTTCTGTTTCGATCATGGCCCTGGTCCAACGCCAATTCAGCACCGCTTGGGCGATGCACTGGCTTGCGCCGTGGAGACGTTTCGTTCTGCATAAGACGTTGTAAACTGACTCCTCCCGACGACGAAAGTCTCTGCTCGCTACGTCTACTTGTGGCACACGTCCTCCCCGCTTTGCCGAACCTTTAGCTAGTTTACTTGTACTCTGTTTTTGGCCTTCTAGTGACGACCCACTCTGCTGGAGACGCATTATGGGCAACCTACTACGAGGAAGGAGGCTCTTCCAGCGAAAGACCAAGAATTATGGTGTAGTGACCCCTTCCGAGCACGATGTTAACCTACACTGCTCCACTCCAAAACGGCAGCAATCTAAGCAGATTATGCACCGTATGTTTCTCAACCCCGATATCCTAGTCCTCATATGCGTCTGCTTGGAAACGATTCCAGACCGTCTTGCTCTTCGCGCGGTCTCGCGGTGGTGCCGCGCCCTCCTCAAAAACGCCATCTATACTCACGTCGTTCTCCGGCCAGATGGCCCCTCGCTCCATCTTCTTCGTTCCCTCATCGAGGAACCTTCCCGATGCGGAGCCATCCTCCACATGGACCTGTGGTTGTCGCTTAGGAGCCGATTCTATGTCCCAGGGAGGGACGACATACCACAGCTGTGGCGCCAAAGAGAAGAATTCACGCGGAGTATACGAACAGTACTAGGCCGAGCCTCAGGTTTGCAGCGAATATGCATCAAACAAGGACACAACGAGGAACCCCTCCCAAATGTTCTATCTTTTGAAGGAGAAAGCGGGGTGCTTCCTTTCAAGCTCAAGTCGTGCAGTATTGCCGCACCGATCCCAGGCACTCTAGATTTTATAGGCACCCAGGCAGGGATTACCCACCTTGTTCTTCCCGAGAAGAGTGATTATTCTATACCGCAAAACGACTGGCCTTTCGGATTTCCGCCCAAGGGTCATACGCTCAAAAATCTATCCACTTTGTGGGCCACGCCTCGGTGGATGCGTGCTCTGTTGATGCGTTCTCCTATACACACGTTTGGCTTGATGCGAGCCTCACCCCGAATTGACACATGGGGGTCTGATACGATCATGTTGAATCTGCTGCTGCAAGCATTCGGAGAGATAGGCGGTCACCCGACCATTAGGTGCTTAGCCTTGCCATTCCAAGATTTCTTCATGTCAACCTCGGGGATGGACCTACAGGCTCTTTCAAAAGGGTTCTCAAAGACCCAAAAATTGGCTATTACTTTGGAACCTGCGGAGCGTGTGAGTACTCTTGTTTCTACCGCCTCAGAGCATTTCAATACGACCATCTATGCATTGTTTTTAGGGTTACAGCAATGGAGAATTGCACCATTGGATAAATACTCAAGCCGACTATGTACAGCGGGTTGGTCCTATCTTTCAGTCTGTTCGTGAATTCTGCTTTTTGTTACCTGGAATGTGGCCGCATGAGCAGTTTGGCGCCGGCCCTCCATACTCGGTAGACACCCTAGGATTTAGCGACGACAAGGATTTCAGCGTTCCAGTGGAGCTTCTAAAAGTCATGCCAGAACTCGTCCATGTCGATACTGTGCACCGTTGTTATTCGCGGGTGGGCGCCGGGGTTAAACATCCTGGATACGGCTACAGGCAAGCTCCGCTCGGTGGATGTGATCCGGTCAAAGTCATTGGCCCCGAGATCGGCAAAGGCGTATGGCATGGTGATATGTTGTTTTTGGACACGCGTACGTCTAGTAAAGATGTTGTATGGTTTGGGCGGCCAAGGAGCGAGTGTCGTTTGTCCGATGATTGGCGTCAGCTTTAGGGGTTTGGTGAGATTTTGTGATCCTTTTGCGTTTTGTGCCTGCAGACAGTGCACTGTATAATCTGATTCTTGTAAGAGCATTTTTGAATGTATCGTTTAGCCGTTTAAAAGGAGAAACGCACTCTACTCCAGCTAGGCGGCCAGCCTTCTGGGCGAGGGTAAGAATCGCATTAGGATCGAAGCTTGCTTTGTTTAACCCTTCATAGCTCCGCTTTTCTAGCACACTTTCATCTGGTACGGGATAGCTCCCCCATCTTTGGTGGCTATATGCGCTCAAGCTGCCCAGCTCGGGCGGGAGTTGGTTAACCAAGCGACTATAAACATTAATAAATATAGCCCGACGCCGGCACTTGGTGACCTCCTTCTGCCGCTTCTACCGTGCGCTTATCGCCTGCAGCCTGGCTATCATAAAAGATAAAGCGTGTGCGCCACTAGTGGGGGTTTAGTGCTACCATTACGTATGTTCTGGACACGGATAGGGGCGAGATTTATGTGCGTTTGGCCATCTATCCCGGGGCGCAATATAGATAGGGGTTACGCGTCACGTAGAGTTACAAACGCACGGGCCACGTATTAGGGATATATAATAACAGCCCGGCGAGCGGTTTTTCTCTCTCAAACCACCACCCGTGCTGATTTCTGCCGGCTCCCTAGCATCCTTGCTACCTTTACCTACCTTTTATCTCAATGTTGGCCACGGCCGCTGCCCGTTGCTGCTGCGCTACACGCTCTACCATAAGTACGTCACTCGCCCTCGAAATACATGCCAGTTGTTTACCTCCAGCTGGTAGATCACCTTTGAATCCTCCCCTAAATGGGCACCCTTTGGACTCTCATAAGGCACAGATTGGGACATTAAACTCGCCGCCCTGGGGCGGGGCTGGGGCACACAGCTCTTGCATAGGGTGGGGGCATATCCCGGAGCCGACGCTCTACTGGATTGGGATGGGTCCTGCGCGCCTTGGGGCCGAGCGTCACCTATTGAGGCTGGGCTCGAGCATGAGGCCGTAGGAATTTCCTGGGACCAGTCGAAGTATCGCAGGTTAGCTCGTATAAGCGGTGAGTTTGACGATTCAAAACGTGGACCTTGACTGAGTCTTGTCTTACGTGCAGATGTGTATTTGAAACAGAGCTTACAACTCCACACTTGGCTCGAAGTGTCGCCTCTGAAGGCTGCTGGAATGCAACAACAAATCCTACCCACCAAATTTATTTGACACTTCATTACAAGTGTATCTTTGGCTTGAGACAAAATTGGTCCATAGATGACTGCCCCTTTCCAAACTTGGTATAATCAAATTGTTTTGCGAATGACTAAGTTTCAAGTCCGAAGACAAGCGAACAACGACATGCACCCTCAAGCTCCAGCAATTTGTACACGCCCGCCACCCTCCACTAGGACTCGCTAGCAAGATGTCTACACCTGAGGCTCCTCTTCCCGATACGCCCATCGCTCGCCGTCTCAAGGATGTCAAGCACATAATCCTTGTGCTCTCTGGAAAGGGAGGCGTCGGCAAATCATCTGTGTCCACACAGCTAGCTCTCTCGCTCTACGCTTCTGCTCCTGGTGCCCGAGTTGGAATTCTAGATGTTGATTTAACGGGTCCTAGTATTCCGCGCATGCTTGGTGTGGATGGTCGACCTGTGCATCAGAGTACAGATGGTTGGGTGCCTGTGTACGCTGACTGGGCTCTTGGTATTGGAGGGCAGGGCGGAGGAGCGAGGATGCTCTGCATGAGCGTTGGGTTCCTGCTCAAGAATCGGGGAGATTCGGTTGTTTGGCGTGGGCCGAAGAAGAACGCCATGATTCGTCAATTCTTGAGCGATGTACGGTGGGGAGAATTGGATTACCTTGTGGTCGATACGCCTCCTGGTATGTTTAATCCTTGTTCGTGCCCGAATAACGCTGATAGGGCGGTCCCGTAGGGACGTCGGACGAGCATTTGTCGCTGATGGAGCACCTTGCGCCTGTCCACAACCGGCTGTCTGCTGTTGTGGTAACTACGCCTCAGGCGGTTGCATTGGCTGATGCCGTCAAGGGCGTTTCTTTTACCCGGACTGTCAATTTACCCGTGCTGGGCGTTATAGAGAACATGAGTGGGTATGCGTGTCCTTGTTGCGGAGAGGTAATTCCGTCGATATCATTTTAACGTAGATTTCTAACATACTTGGTTCCCTAGGTCACAAATGTATTCTCTAAAGGCGGCGGAAAGTCAATGGCAGAGCGCGAGAAGGTTCATTTCTTGGGCGGCCTCCCTATCGACACTCAGCTCGTTGAACTTCTCGATTCTGCTCCGCTTACTGCGTCACCCCAACCAATACAGAATGGGTCGCCTTCCCCGACTCAATCCGTTACACCACCTCCCCAAGCGGCTGACCTCTCCCCAGTGACGCAGCTCAATACTCTGTCCAGTGCCCAGAACGGGGTTTCCTCTGTGGTTCCTGTAGAGCCGGGTGCGGGACGGACGTTTGAGGTTCTGGATAGGTATCAGCAGACCCCAACGTGGGGGTTGTTCAAGCCAATGGCTGAATATATTATCGAACAGCTAGGGTAATATTGATGTAGATAGTGTTTGAACGATAGAAGGCGTTGCCATAAGAAACACCGTATTTCTGGCCTTTTTGTGAGCGTTTATTATCCAAGCACAGCTCATCAGGTGACCGTCGCGTACACAACTTGCACCTTACGTCAACCATGCCGCGTGAAGTGTTTCTCGCTCCTGGCGGCTCTCCTTTCGTTCAAAGCACACCTGTCCAACAACACGAACTCTCTGACACAGACATTTCACTCCCTGAACTATCTTCTCGTTACTTTCGCACTGGCGACAACCTTAACTCGTCACGCGCTTTGGCTGGACTAGGGGACATTAGCACTGGTATGGCCGAAGATGATAGCCCAATGAGGTTTCGTTCGAGCGAATCGGACGAGATGCTCACGCGTGTCAAAGGCGGCGAGTTTTTGGTGGACGATAGTGCTATGGGGTTCGATACCTCGCTTGTATCTAAGCCATTCGAGTCTCGCTCGAAGCTGAACCATTCGACAACCATACCGGTGACCGTAGCTGAGGGCCCTGAACCTGAAATAGAGGTCGAACAGGCTGCCCAGGCGGAGAAGCCGAAACGGAAGAAGTCTAGTACGCAGCAACGATTCTGTGGTGCGATGCTAAGCTGAATTCCCATGCAGCTCGTTCCCGCTCCAAATCTCCCACAAAGAAAAGTGTCACGCCCGACCCCACCCCCGTGGCTGTCGAGAGTGGTGTTCCGTTCCTTCGCGAGCCGATGGAAACGATGGCAGAGGTCCCAGAACCTGGTGAGCCCAGCTGGATGCTTCACCCCTTTCCTATGCTTAAATGCGGTAGAACCCCAAGTAGTCGCTCCGGAACCAGAGGTTAAACCTCGACGTACAAGCCCGCGAAAGGCTCGCGCACGTGCGCCGTCTGCTGCTGAGCCTCCAGTGTTTCCGACCGCCACTTCGACCACATCCCCTTTCAATCCATTCTCTCCGCCTGCTTCAGAGCCAGTCCCTCCGCCTGAACCGACCCCGCAGCCAACTCAGCAGTCGTCCGAAGTCAGCGCAGAACCTCAAACTGCTAAATCGAAGCGCACGTCACGATCCGTGGGACGTTCCAAATCAAAGACTAGGTCGAAGAATGTGCCGACAGAGGGGGATGGCCCGCAGATGGGGGGTACAGCCACCAGCGCCACGATTACACCGTCTATCGGTAAAGAACACGCTTCCCCAGACGCTAATCAAAGCCTTCCACCTCCGGCTCCGAGGGCTGCCGATCCCCAGAACGTTTCAGCGAAGGAGACATCACCTACAGCCACGGCAGAAGATATATTACCCCCTTCATTCATAGACAAGTATCCCAACATCGTCAAACCTACAATTCTAGAACAACCACCCGTACACGCTCGCACCGAATCTGTGCCTGTTCCGTTCAAATTTCAAGCCCTTCCTTCGACCGCTAAAAGCAGGAGCAAGAGTCTAACGCCTGCTGAAGCCAATATCTCTCCCGTTGCTCCAACTATCTTTCCCACTGTGGCAACGCCGAGCCTGGATGCCCCCGCCTCGGAGGAAACATCTAGGGAACCAACGAAAGAGGAGGAGGCTGAGGCTGTTGCCAGTGCGCTACACATCTTAAGGCGAGACTCGTCGATCTTTCCTCGCCTTCGACAATCTATTGCTCCTAATTACACACCCAATCTCGATTCCGTTCCTCTCGACGGCAATGCCCTTGCTTCGACCCAAGAACCGAACCAGGCGCCCGTACAGACAGAACCGGTTCATAAACGTACACGTGTAGGCCGATCGTCGACTCGGGTACGCGGTGGAGCCGGTATCACCGCAGCAGGCAACCAGACTAGGATGAATCAAGTTGTAGAGGAGGGGCAAGGCGAAATATCCCAGAAGCCCGAAGCAGCCGCTCCTGAGTTGGAGCCCCTCGGTGTTGGAACTCCTACCAAGCCCGACCACCTAGTTGACGAAGTGGGCGAACCAGACGAGAGAGAGCTGGAACAAGAGCAGGTTGCGAAGGATATTGTAGTCCCGGTCAATTTTGGCTCACGTACCCCTTCACCCGCGCCCGCGCCAACCAGTGTGTCTCCGCCTTTTGCCGCACATCCAGAACCCGAGCCCCGAGGTGCCATTCCAGATGTCAGGACTGGACCTACTACACGACAACGAACTTCAACTGCACCAAACCCCTCTCCGCCTTCGTTTACAGGGATGAACGATGCGCCCGCGAAGCCCCGAGCTGTCCGGGCATCGCTTCCAGCGCAAACGACTCGAGTTTCAGCCTCGGCGACACGTGCGGCTCGAATGTCCGAAGGACGCCCAATGCTTACCAGGAATGTTAGTGGTGCCCGAGCTAGCAAGCCAAAGGAGCCTGAACTGGTCGAAGAGAAAGAGGCTGACGAGAAGAACGCAGAAGATAAGGCCGAGCCAAACTCGTCAACCGTGGATGATTCAACCCCCGCTCCTGTACCCTCGACTGGAGACGTAGTTCAATCGACTGCGGTCGATAACCCGGTTGTGCCCCCAGAGCCTGCCCCAACCTCGGAGACCACCACCGAGGCCAGGACAGGCCATGAGCCTGAGCCTGAGCCGGGACTAGCGGAAGTTTCGGACACTCCTGCCCCCACGAAGCCATCCGCACAACGCAAGGGGCTAGGCGTATCCGGCAAAGGAGTCTCCCAGCGTACCGCTCCTGCAACCTCCCAGAAGGCAGCGTCCTCTGCTGCCTCAAAACCTAGCACGCGTGTACTCTCTGGTCAGAGAAGTACTTCAACGACCGAGAAGCCATCCGCCCCTGCGTCTATGAAGATAACCGCTGTTGCTGCCTCCAAGTCCAGTGCAGCGACGCACGGAGAAGATACCCCGCCTAGCACTGTATCGACGTCCGCTTCATCAAGTTCGACAAGACCCCAACGAACAGCCGCTTCCTCGTCCCGGAAACCCCGTCCTGCGTCCGTAACCCAGAAACCGCCATCAGCATCCGGACCAGCTTCAGCCACAATTTCTCATGATACGTCTGGCCCGGTCCTAAATAAAGACGCCAGGACCGACTCCGGCCGTGTCGCGGCGAAAAGCAAGGCCGAAGCCAAGGTTCGCCCTACAAGGACACTAACCAAAAGCATTGTTGCTACACCCATGGATCAAACGCCGGTCGAAATGGGAGACAACGAGGATGCACCTTTGCTAAAGGATGCCATAGAGGACAAGGGCGAAGCGATGTGAGTTAAATATATCGTATGTGCAAGGAATGCCTTGTTGATTATTATCTCACAGCAGCGAGCAAGGGGTCAAGGAAGCAATCCCCGAACCAACGAGAGCAGGTCCCTTTGAGCACACCCACGGTATTTTCCAGCCGATTCTCATCCATCAGGATCCAAATAATTCTTGTTCGGAGTCGCATACATCCTCTCCGCGACCAAGCAAGCGCCGTGCCTCTCCAGAGATCGACCCGGAACATCAATTATTTGATTCGCCCAGCAAGCGTGTGCGGTTCAGCGCAGAGCTTGAGGCTGGGCCTACCCCTCGAGCACCTCGTAGCCATGTCAAGCCGAAACCAAGCCTGAAGCCATTTGCAAAACCCAAACTCCGGCTCAAGGCTAGCCGCCCCAAACGCACACTGACGCGTGACAAACCAGCGACCAACACGGCACCTTCCTATGCTGCGCCTCTCAAGCGAATCGTATCGGGACAGGTGGATAGTGCTGCCAACCCGGAGCGCCCGCCGTTGTCTGAATCCCGCGTAAGACGTTTCTCGCATATGTCAAGTCCACTTACCAAAACTTGGCTGTTTAGACCAATGCACGTTCGACGACCAACAAGTTGAAACCTACAGTACCTGTAGAATTTACATTCCGCTCCGAGCTGCGATTGAAGCCTCCGGTCGAAGTGCCGCTCCCGAACGCCATTCCGATTGCTCTACCTATGCCAGATTTTGCCGCCGCGCATGCCGCTGCGGAGGCCGCCAATCTGGCGCGGCGTGAACAGACACAAACGGCGTTCCTCGCTGCTCAAGCAGAACTCGAAGCCTGGCGCAAATCAAAGTACGAAATTGGGAGCGAAACAGCACGACGGGCAGCGGAGCGCGCAGTGTTTGACGCAGCTATGAAAGTGAAAGAGGCAGAGGCGGAACGCGTTCGGCTTGAGGCGAAGAAACTCGAGGATGAGAGGGAAGCAGTCGAGATTAAGGAACTACGGAAACGAATGGTCCCCAAGGCGAATCCAGTGCCGGAATGGTATAAGCATATCGGGCAGAACGAGAATCGAGCCGAGGGTCGCATTGACGGGTAGAGGGATGGTGGTGTGATTCGAACTTTGATTTCATGACTAGATCCAGTTGGCGAGGTTTTCGATTGTATTGCTGTCAACAAGGCATTTTCTGTGTACTGCACCAGACCGGACCGGGAAGCCGGCCACGACGGGGAGCTGTAGCTGATCTCGGTTCAGCTTGTGCGCCCGAGCCTTATAGGACTTAGGCTATGTGCGTGTACACACATATATTCAGCTTAAGTTTTGGTATCAGAATATCAGGTTGCATCTCAGCTTCTCTCGTGTTATATGCTTGATTGTCCTGTCAGCAATCTATGCCCGTTGTGCCATCCAACAAGGCATCGTAGCAGGAGGGAGGTCACGTGGCCGACTTCCCAGTATTTGACCTAAATCTCGTTTCTCCCCAATGCTCGCATTTCTCCACCGGCAGGCAAGCAGTCAACTCGTAAACTTGCACCATGCATTATTGGATCCCCCTCTACACTATAGCATAAAATGTGGACTATCTCAAACCAAAATTAGCCAGTTTCTGTGGAAATTCAAAATGCGGGCGGTTTCTCTGTCGGCTATGGCAAGTCGGTATAGCAAAGTGGTTACTGCGTTTGACTTGAACACTCCTTTGTGTAGTTATCAAATTCCCTTCGGGAGCGTAGGTTCGAACCCTACTGCCGACGCTTTTGCTTCTTGGAACTGCTCTATGTTTTCATTCCTCATCAGCAGCAATTTTTGTTTGGGGGCCGTGCATCGCAGGGGCGGTACTGAGCCAGGTAACAGCCCGGCGCTTTTTGTTCGCTCACGTAAGCTCCACCACCAACTGACAGCCCTAGTCGTTCCGCCTCCAACCACATTGGCGGCCCTCTTCGCCCCACCTAGCCGCCCCAGCCATGCACGGGATGTTTTCTCCGACTCTTTCAGCGTCCATCCCGACCCGGCAGCATCGGAGTTTACGTCCCCACTGCTTAACTTCATTGTATTTTGTCGCGGAGGTTCGAACCCTACCGCCGACGTGTCCGTCGCTTGTAACTGCTCTATATTTTCACCCCTCACACAGCAGGTTTGTTTAAATTACAATCGAATTCAGTATCACAGTGTCATAAATAGGTGACCTTGGTGGAAGGACTCTCGCCCATCTCCTGGCCACCTGGCATGAGTAAAATGCTCATGTATGCGTACGATATAGGGAAGCTCAGGGGTGTCAGCCCCCTCGTGAACAGTTCGTGAAAGTGAGTCGACGCGAGGACTTTAGGGCATTCAGCTCCAAGTTTAAGGAGATGTACAATGATGCTAGCAAACAGCCTGGCACCATCTATAGCAGAAGTTAGCCTCAGCCAATATTGACATATCCACACTTACCAGTCGATAGTGAGCCCTTCCCGAACTTTGAGTAGCGGGTTATTACGATAGTAAAGAACAAGCATATATGTGCGACATGCCTCATCCATGACAAGGCTCCGTACCGTCGAGTTGCGCAACGTCAGGGATACTTGAGACAAGTCGATCATGAACGACGATTGGAGTTTTCAGACCCGCATCGGGTCGCAGGCCTCAATAAAAGCATGCTGCCAACACACGCACCTTTGATATTCCTTCTTGGTTCTGGACCCCGGTGAAGACTAAACGAGCCAATTAGCTCGACTCTGGTTGTTCTGCAAAAAATCACTGCTGTCAACTACCCTCAACGGGCAGATTCTGCAGGCACAAAACTACGGTTGCTGTTAGGTATGGTATCATGGCGAGCATTTATCTCCTCGCCAGCCTATCTGCACGCACTCACTGTCCGTCCTTAATTCCAAGAGAGTTCTCTTCCGTCATCTCCGGTCTAACCCAGTCGTGCATGCGGGACGAAAACGCTGGAGATAATAGACTTAAATGGGGGTCAGTTTGTGTTTGACCAGTCGAAAGTGGCTTGGGTCACTAATCGACCTCAGCTGCAGCCTCGCACACAGTGATGATCGCCTTATCGTATTGCGGGACGCGAGCAAGTGTGCCTTCCATGATTTCGATTTCCCTACCTTGAAGCGGCGAACGGCTGAACATTTTGGTCAAATACGTGGGGTTTCTTACCGATCTAGATTATGCATTAGGATCGGTTTAAGACTCTCGCCCAGATCTTGGTCGATACCAGGGTTCACGCATACGGTTTTGGTGTTTTGTGACTCCTCCCAGTCAATCTTACCAAAACAATGTTCGGCATTGGACCACGCTAGTTGCTGGGTTGCCTACTATTGTGTTGATCAAAACCCCAATATCTTCCGAGTTCACACCTTCGAGTGCTGCTAAGAACTGTACGTTCACCGTATTATCAGCTAGGATAGCTGGTAGGAGACGATACAAGGTAAGTACCTGGTTGATTACACCAACCCCCTCTTGGTCAATCAACTCGCAAGCCCCATCCTTCAACATTCCAATGCGATAGGAGAACTACCAACCCCCAGGTACTCGTTAGCTTGGCTTGTGATCTACTTCGCTAGGACATCCCTTACGTTAGCAATGGCTCTCCATTCTGGTAGTTTCCCTCTCGTCCTCGGTAATGCCATAGCTTTTGGCACCTGACATAGTGCACGGAGATTGGAGGTGAGAGCATTGGAGACGGCGACGTTGTCGGGGAGATTGAAACATTCGATGACCGCGTGTCGGGCTTCAATAATGGGTATCGATAAGGACGAGCGAAGACACCATCGGCGCAGTAGACCCCTCCCGAGTTGAGGTATGATTGATAAGTCGATGTTATTGATATCCAATGCGCCTATATCGTTTTGTGATTCGTCTAATTCCTGGGCTGTGTAGACACGCAACAATCGGTCGAGCAGCGCCGCCGTAGCGGCCATCTGTTGGGACAATTTTATTGCAGGCAAATAAATGCGCCAAATAATCAACGTACGCAAAGTGGTGCACGGTTACTACCAAAGTTCAACCATTGGATCGCCACAAGCGTCCTTTGGGACGTAGGATCACCGGCATCGCTGCTTCGGGAGTCCATAAAATCGTTCACATTCCGAGGAGCAGCCTGCGGGATGGTCGTGTCATAGGAGGTTTCGGGACCATTTCGAGGCAGCTCAGAGAGTATGTGGAGCTGCTGGAGTTTGTCTCGCCCTTTGTATGCGACGAATCCACATTGGGGTCGTATGGCGCACTGGCCACTGGAGAGTTCCATTAAATTAAACAGATCAGCACCAAATGCGACGATAAGGTTAAAACTAGGTTGCTGACTATATTCTTGGTAAAACGATATTAGAGGTTCGTCAGCCCGCGGGCTAATTAGGCATGTATCGGGTTTGGTTTGCTCCAGGACTAAGGGGTTTTTAGCCACCTTCTCCGAGAGCGCAACGGACACCGATTCACATATTTTCACCAAGTCAAAGTGCGTACCATCGGTGGTATCTTCAAGGAAATAGAGTGTCGCTGTTACCGAGTCATATTATGCGCCACCCACTCGGCCTCCGGCAGGAATTGTCGAATTAGCGTGGTGATAACGGGCTATTCAATCTCTACGCACTAAGACCGGCCACGGAAACGAAAACCTAACGAGCACGTGGATACATTGTATCAGTGCGACAGATATAGCTCTGAAACACGCGAAAACGTCACTTTTGAATCTGGGGTGTCGCCTGACGAACTATGGTGGGTTGGGGTTGGGCTTGCTGGGACCTCTTCGTTGGTCCATCCGACGCGCTTCTGACCCTCGGTGCTATCGTTGCCCTCTTCTTCGATGTCCTCAGCGCGTCGTTTGGGTTTCTCCAAAGGAATGGTATAATAGCGAGGGTAGAAGGAGATGAGTGTGGTTGTGGTTAGGTGGCGATTGGCGAAGCTGCTTCCCCACCAACTCGCGGTCACGTGCACCTTCATGTCCCCTCACTTCGTTTCACCCTAAGGCACTATATTCTGCTCAACAAACAAAACGACGGGATAGTTAGATGAACATGATTGAACCTGAATTGTTCAGATATCCGCCGTCCGGGCGCATTTCAGATATCCGCCATTCAGGCGCATTTCTGTAACCCGCCCCTCGTGCCCTCCCTCGAAATGGCTTATAAAAGCGAGCGGCGAGAGTCGAGGGAAATCATTAACCTACACATCTAAACTCTACCTCAACTTCCACTTTGACTACTACTACACGTTATGTCTCGAGTTACGGAAATCGGTACCCCCTCTGAGCTCAACAAGTGTGTAATCTGTCCTCTGGTCTAGCTTTCCTGA
Source organism: Ceratobasidium sp. 394 (assembly GCA_019616325.1). NCBI lineage: Eukaryota > Fungi > Basidiomycota > Agaricomycetes > Cantharellales > Ceratobasidiaceae > Ceratobasidium > Ceratobasidium sp. 394. The sequence continues at coordinate 12,954 of WSTG01000559.1, forward strand.
ACTTATCGGTTGTCTGGTTGATTTTTAGGGCTATCGGCGGCGTTCCAACGGTACACTAGTAGGATAAACTCCCTCCTCCCGCTTTATTACCTGTACTGAGACCTGTCTGCCTGTAGCTTTGACTACCTCTCCCGAGGTCGAGGAGAGGTCGTTCGTCTCTTCCTAGAGGTACGTGCTAAAGCTGCTGGTCTTAAATTAGTACCTCTGATTTTCCCTTCCAGGATGCAGGCATAGCATTCAAGGACCATCGCTACGGATTTGACGATTACAACGCTCAGGTCAAGTCGGGCGAAATCACTAAGCTAAAGTATGTGCACGTTTCCAGCCTGCCATCGCCAACGACCTAACGCCCATCAGCCCCCTCAAATCCCTCCCCGTTGTCGAGGTCAATGGCGCCAAGTATTCACAGAGCTACTCCCTTCTTCGCCTTTGGGCTCGCCAACTAGGCAAATACGATGGCAAGACGGATTTGGAGCGCTACTACGTTGACGCGATGACGGACATTGCCTCGGATTGGCGGACGAAATGTGAGTAACCCCTTCGCATTCCCTTTCACTTAATATCAATGCACTTTGTTGTAGTCGTCGAATCAGCTTTCCGTGCGACTGATAATGGCTTTGGAGCCAAGGGCGACCAGAAGGAGCTCGACTATCACAAGTCGTTCACCGTGCCAAGTACGCCATCTGCTCGGCGATTCCTAGTTCTGGTAGCTCACAAAATAATTCACAGAATACGCGTCCGCTCTAAACGCACATTTGAGCACAAACCCTCTGTCGGCGAATGGGCCGTTTGTGTTGGGGAAGGAGATCACCTACGCTGACTTCGTACGTGCATTGATTTTGTTAGTTATGTGAACAGCCGACTTATCCATACCAACAGGTGATCTTCCAAATTGCTCACGACGATGATTGGGCGGGACTAGACGACAACCCACGTCTCAAGGAGTTGGTGGAAGCTGTGAAGGTTCGCCCGCGTGTCGTGTAAGTTCATATTTGGCGCTTCGGTCCCAGATGTGTGCTAATGCACTTGGGGACACCAGGGAATACTTCAAGAGCAACCGTTATTTCAACTAACGAATTTAGGGGTTAGGCCTTAAAGTAAACAACAGTGATTCTCGACGTTGTATGCGCATGATCAATTCAATTTATTTAATCGTACAAGAATCATTGGGTCACTTAGGAGTAATGACATGAGGACAAGCTGGACAGCGACTGCTACATCACTGCAATTCAATCTTCGAAGCTCTTATACACCACAACCGCATCAAAGTACGCCTCCCCCTCTGCGGTCTTCAATCGGCCAGCTTTAGGAATCAACCCAA
>WSTG01000560.1:0-16544 GCA_019616325.1 Ceratobasidium sp. 394
ATGTCTCACAACGATATTGAAATTCAGGCATGGTCAAACTATTGACCGCCATCGCATAAGCGTGCAGGCAAGACCTCTCCAACCTCTTCTCCTATATCTCACGTACTGACGTAACTCTGTAGTGGGCTCGTCGCCCCCCCTCTGCTCTCTGGCGTCATGATGCTCCCCGCTCCCGCGGTGGCCGGGACCGCGACCGCGACCGCGATCGTGACCGTTCCCGCTCTCGTTCGCGTAGCCCACGTCGTAGCGATAGAGATAGAGATAGTCGCCGCCGAAGCCGTTCAAGGTCTCGTTCACGTGACAGGCGTGATCGTGATGAAGATCGCGAAGAACGAGGTGGACGTGAAGATCGCGAGGACCGGGATGATCGCGAAGATCGTCGTCGCCGCAGCCTTTCCCATGAGCCGAACGGCGTCACTTCAGCCAACAAGGATGCGGGATTCAAAAAAGAGTTGGAACCTGTTGCTGAGGACGACAAGTAGATAGAAAATGTGCTTAAACGGACGGTCTACTGTGAGCCCCTGTTTGTTCTTTACATATATTTGTCTCGGCGGATATCGCGGATTTCTGTTTCTCTTACCCAACTGTATTTCCGGTTGTTCTATCCCAAAATGCGATTCATCCACACCCATAATACATATACCCACATGTCTGTTGTGATTTAAGTGTTTGCGCAGTCGATGAACGTGGTGGTGCAGCAACAGATACCTATGACTGCAAACTCAATCGCGTGCTGAGTCTTACTGCCGAGCTCCACCAGAGGCAAGGCGAGGGCTCGTGCGACGGACATTTGCGAGGCAGAATGAGTACTTGAACAAAATAGGAGGGTGATTACATCTCCGCTCGGTCTTGACGTAAGTCCGCGGGCACGTTACAATTTGTCCCAGCGATCACCACCACCACCACAACATTACTCCAATAGCATGCTATTCCACGAACTCCTTCAGATACCAGAGCTCAAATTTCTTATATTCGACCAGCTCAGGAGCAAAGATGTTGTTCGAGTCGCTGCTACCTCCCGCCAGCTATTCAGCCTGTTTATGCCACTTGCTTGGCAGGAGGTTTCTGGGGCCTCGCAATTGTTTGCACTGATAACAGGGGCCGTAATTACCCGCACTACTAGGGATGGTGATGCTGGGTTGCACGCGCCTCCGACCTGCGAAACAATCGTAAGTAATACGAACACTCGCACTAGAAGGCGTCATCTTAGTACTGCTCCCAGGTACTTCCAGAGTCAATCGACGAACGAGAACTCATACGCGCTCGACTCTATGGTTCTTTCGTAAGGTCCATTGAGGTCTTCGGAGAACCTCACACCGAATATTGGCTGGAGAACTGGCAGGCGCTTTGGCATCACACTAGGATGCGATCGCTGCTACCCAACCTCTTTTCGATTACCTGTTCCAACAGTCGGTTCGGGCTCTACCAGCAGTTCCCTTGGCTCACACTTTTCATCTCTCCCGCTTTACAAGAACTTCGTATCATTGGGATCGTGAAGGTATATCCGCCGGGTACATCACATGGAGTCTGCCACCTGGTTTTACGCGCCCTGTCCCATACCTGCCCGAACTTTCACACACTAGCTATATACCCTGGAGAGTTTTCGCAGCCTATTATGTGCGATCCGTGCTCTGGGGTCCACGACTCTCGCTGTTTTTTCCAGCTCCTTAAATCCCTCAAAACTCTGGCAACCAAGGAGTGCTTATTACAAGCTGGGACCCTAGAGTTACTTAGCCATTCTGCTGTTTTAGAATCCCTAGATATCCACTGGGGGTGCGATTTGACGGGTCTCTTTAGGTCTACTGCGCCGTTGGGTGAATTCCCTGCATTGAAACACCTTGGCTTGCTGAATTATCCCAACAACAATGCAATCCGGAGATTCTACGAAGTATTACCAAGGACGGTCAACCGGCTTACCTCTCTCCAAATTCGATATTGCAACAAAGCTTTAAATGCTGGGGAAGCGTCACGAGCTACGCTGGCATCTCTAATTTCTCAGGGGAGCCCGCATTTAACCAATCTGTCTTTGGAACTGACAGACGACTTGACTGTTAATCACATCTGGCACGTTTCCCTCGAGACTCTTAAAGCATTTGCCCTACTGCCACTTCAGCAGCTCTGCATGATCTCCGCATCTCTCGACTGTCCCCTCGTGTCAATGGCAGCACTTTTCCCATGTTTACGGTTGCTTAAACTCCCCCATCACTATGTTGAATTACCCCAACTGCGCGTGTTCGTTGAGAAGATGCCTGAGCTTGAGAAGCTTACTCTTGCTATCGGGTTGCAACTAGACGCTGTCCTAGAAGACACACTTGTTTTGCCTCATTCCTGCAGACTGCGTGTGGTCGAGAGTGATTTTATATACAATATTTCGCTATACGGTCAACCAATCACAATGACTTTGCTTACGCACGAGGGCAGTCGCAAGCTGGCCCAGTACGTCCTAGTCCTTGCCAATCAATATATTTTGCTACCCCTTACTGATTGATTCCCTATCCATTTTATGCATAGCTTTTTTCATGCGCTCTCCCCCAAAGTTAAACTGGTATCGAAAGTTTACTTTGTTGGGTGTCGGTACCTAATACGTCCCCCTTCGTGGGTGTCACCTGTGAAAGGAGCAGTCGCTTGGATTAATGCATACTTAGTGGCTTTAGCGCACTCACCCCATGGCCAAAAGGACACTCATTTAAAGGCTGCTTTTAACGAGAAATCCTGGGAAGATTATGCTTCACAGAACTAACGCGCAGTGCATACATGGTTTGAACCTTGACACCCACTAAAAGGGAGTTCTCATGTCAACATTGTGTATGGGCCACGAGCTCGTGCATGTAAATAGTTATTTATCAGTCTGAGAATATATACCAAATGGACGAGATGAATAATCGGACCCGAGAGTGTTTGAAACAGCCGCGCCCGGTTCTTACACGACGGGGGCGCTGGCAAGCGTCCGTAGCAACAAATATGCAGCAGACCTACTGAAATGGACAGTAGAAGGTAGGTCAGGGGTGGCTGCCAACTGTGGAGATTCCCAACGGCTGGGGAGGACTGGGAGCGGGGATCAGGCGCAGTTCCAGAAAGGAATGGCAGTGACCAGGCTGTACCGGAAAGAGTTGAGTGTGGAGTTGATGGCGACACGCAGCTGGCTCTTCGGTTAGCCACGTAAAATAGTGATTGAGTAGTATTTTGTGCGAACGCAGCCGCCTTCAAAGTCAAATAGCTTAGCGTACAACAACTAAATCAAGCAGAACCTTGCGGGTCACATAGAAATTTGTCATTATTTGTACACGAGCCTCTCTTAGTCACGCGCAGAGTGATACCTCGGACACGACCACAATCACCCCAGTTGTATGCTACTTTACAAACTCCTCCAGATACCCGAGCTCTTGTACCTCGTGTCAGAAATTCTGAGTAAAAAAGATGTCGTTCAAGCAGCTAGGGCGTCCCGCGGCTTCTTCGACCTCTTCATGCCACTTGTTTGGGAGAGCGTCTGCGGGGCATCTCAATTATTCGCGCTAATAGAAGGTGCGAAAACTATGCGAGGTGTGGAGCTGCAGCCATCCCGTGTCTGCGGGACAATTGTGCGTAGACTAGACAAGTATACATAGTGCAATCTCATACTCGTTGCCTTCAGTCGCTCCCCAATCCCATCAACGAACAAAAACTTGTGCGCCTTCGCCTCTGTGGGTCATTTGTAAAATATATCGTAGTCTTTTGGGGTTACGATGTTGGGTACCGACTACTAGGCTGGCAAGAACTCCTGGCGCATGCTCAGGGGCAAACGCTACTACTTAACCTGGTTTCGTGCGCCATGCTCAACGATCACTTTATGGGTTATCCGCAGCTGCCCTGGCTCATGTTATTTGCCGGTCGTTTTTGCGCGTTTCAACAAGGAATGGCTCAGACCTCGAGACTTTGGCAACCTTCCCTGATGAGAGCATGCAACTCGAACGTGCAGATAGCCCCCTATCTGACTTCCCCGGTAGTTTTTTCCAGGATAATGATACCAGCGATTTCCACTCTTTTTCCCGATACGCCTCGAAGTCCCTTGCGAGCCTGGCAACAACAAAGTTCATGCTTCTTCAGGATAGCGTCCTAGAGGTACTTGGTAGCTCCACTACGTTAGAACACCTAGACATCTATCAGGGGGGTAGTTTAGGAGACCTTTCTCTCTCCGCCTTGTCACTAAACGCGTTCCCAGCGCTAAGGCACCTTGGCCTCCATAATTTCTCGGACGACAGAGCAATTCGAGACTTCTACGAGATATTACCGGGGATAATCAATAGACTCACTTCTCTAGAGATTCAATATTGCAACAAATATCGAGGCGGGGGTGGGCTGCCTATGACTTCGCTTGTCTCCCTTATATGTCAGCGTAGTCCACATTTGACGGACCTACCACTGCAATTAACGTATGGTTATAACCACCGCTACATTTGGCAAATGTCTCCCGAAATTTTGGAGGCGTTGGCCGTACTACCACTACGACGGCTATGTATTGTCGCTGCATCCGTCAATGATGTCCGCCTCGATTCTTTAGCTGTGCTTTTCCCACACCTAAAGTCACTTAGGCTGCCTCACCGCCAGATTCAACTTCTGGAATTACGTGAACTTGTTCAAAGATGCCTCGCCTTGAGTGTCTTGGAACCGCTCTGCGGCTTGAGCTTGTGTCAGACATGTCCCGGCCGTGTCCTACCCCAGCGCGCTTCGCATTATTGAGAGCGACTTCAAGCATGAAACGGGGACTATTATGGGACCAGCCTTATGGAACAGGTTGACGTACGCGCGTTGTTGCGAGTTGACCCAGTATGTTGTTATAACCACGGTTGCCCCCAGGCATTAACCTCCTCTTTACCTCTCTAAACATAGATTCTTCTATGCACTTTCCCCGAAGGTTAGGCTAGTATCCAAGGCTTACTTTATCGGGCCTGAGCGCAACCCGGCTCCCTCCAGCTGGGTGATATCCATTGGAAGGCTTGTTGACTGGATGAATAATCACCTATCATTCTTGTCACGCATGCCTTTTAACCAAGCTGGTTTTTCTGGAGAGGATTTTAACTCTTGAGTGGGTTGCTTCGTGTTCCCCTAGACTTACGTGCGAGGGGCGTGGTTGTGTTCCGTTGCTAGATACTGTAATTCGACAAAGAGGCCGCATATATGAACGATTCTATCCGCGCCGGGAGGTTGGGCACTCTGATTTGACCTGTTTGTAGCATCCGGGTTGACCGCTAAGAACCAACGCCCCGCCCGGATCAGCATGGGCTGGGAACGTGGGTGAAAGAGATTCGGTCGCTCAGCCCACGGCTTGAAACCTGGGAGATGCGTATATGCGCGCTTGCGTTCGAGGAATTACCACACGTAATTCCCTTGAGTCCAAAACAGCCAGGTATGGAGTGGGAAACAAATTGGATTTTACATAAACCAGCAATATAGACACCTAAAGAAAAACGCCAGCCCAGGAGAAGAAAAGAACCCCTTCGAAAATCTAAGCAGTACGCGAAGGGAAGAACTTTTTCTCCAGGGGGCGCAACACCGCATACAACAGACCCGCCAAACAAAACGCGACCTCGAACCCGATATCGCCCGCAGTCTTGCCGATCGGCCCTGCGAACCACACTTGGTTCATCGAAGGCACGATGAGTGCAAACGAGAGCGCAAACGAGGCGAGCGCGGCGATTCCAAGCGGGAGTCTGCTCGCATCTTCCCACGCGGCGCCGTCGTAGGAAGTGTGGTTCTTGCGGAAGGCGAGGTGTTCGATGAGAACGATGGATGCCCAGGCGGCGGCCCAGTAGCCGATGACACCGGTGAAGGAGATGAGCGAGGTGTAGTAACGGTGGGCGCCAACCATTGCCAGGGGAATGGCGCTGAAATGCAAAGGTGAGTGAAAAGGGGCAACATGGCGCCAGGGTAAACTTACATGGCAATTGCAATAATCGAATAGATGTACCGAGGTACACGTGCAAAAAACGGGGCGATACACTGGAAGCTCACGCAGAAGCTGTACATGCATTGGCCTATACTCCCTGAGATCAGCATACATCCTGGATTTCACGCACAGAAACTCACTAGACGCGGCAATGCAACTCAACGCAAGGAGCACGATGCAGAACTTTCCGAATCCACCCGCAGGGCGCATAACCTCATCGAGCAGTCCGCCAACGTTATTGACACTATAGCCGACGAGCCAGTTTTCGTTGCCGGGCGCATTCATCGCAATTGCAAACGAGGCGCCAACCATTTCACAGATGACATTGGGGAAGAAGAAACCGGAGTAGGCAAAGGCGAAGACCTTGGCATTGGAGGCGGTTTGGTCGAGATAGATGGTGTAGTCAGAGGCAAGGGTGGCCCAGGAGATCATGTATCCGGCGATAGAAGCTGCGAAACAGAGAACAGTAACGGAAGATGCCGGAATGGGCGGAGGGATGTTACTGTGATTGTTGAGAGTTAGTCAGGCGCACATGGAAAGGAAGATGAGCAGCCTACGTGAGGTGCTTGCCTCCACAACCAAGGGCGGTCAGGTAAACCATCACAATCGGAATCCATGCGAAGCGCTCATAGGTGTACAATACTTTGTATCCGCAGAATGTGACCTGCATAGAGCCATTCAGAAGATAACTCAGTCAGCCCACGAAGCCAGACTCACAAGAAGCGCGATAACCGAGACAATCGCAATACCAACGTCCCAGCTAAGCCCACCGCCATGACCAGCCGCAGATCCGCTAACAGCAGCCAGAGTCTCGCCACCAAGAATCAAATTCAGGATAAGGAAGCCCATGAAAGTGATTAGGTTGAGAATCGAAGGGATGATGCTGCCATAGTATCCAAACGAGTAACGAGAGACGATCATTTGGCGCATACCTAGGCGTGGGCCGAAGGTAGAACTGGGTAAAAGAACTTTTGCTTTAGGCGCGGGCTAATACTTGAAATCATATTACTCACAAGTAGGCGGGGAGCATCGCGCTCAGCATGTTGATGAACAAGATGACGAGGAGACTTTCCTTTAGGCCGAGAGCAAAGATTGCAGGCCCGAGAGAGCCGGTGGAGAATGCGAGGATGTTAAAGTTGGCAGAGATCCAGAGGAACAACAGATTCCAGAATCGCTTGTCATTCCGCGCCTCGGGTGGCGTAGGGACGACTCTGAATAGGGAAAGAGCATAAGCGCACAGGTTTGGACGTTCGACGCAACTGCTTACCCTCGAGTTTCTACACCATACTGGCTGAGCCGGATAGTAAACGCAGCAATTTTGCCCCAGAGCGAGGTCGTGTCCTTGGCCTCTCGGGCTTGCCGCTCTTCAACATAGGGGGCGATGTGCTCCCCGGAAGATTCGTGCGACGAACCGGCCTTTTCAATGTCGGCGGAGGGGTTGGATTCGGTTTTCGCGAGGACCGGAAGGGTGGATTCGCGATTGGCAGCCATTATAGTGGCCTACTAGTTTTCAGAGTCAACAAGCTGCGAGGGGACAAGCGTGCGTGGTGGGTCGTGATATATAGCGTCAACCTTCCAGATCGGAACAAACAAAAGAAAAGGGCGTAAGTGTCGTGCACAGAACCCATAGAATTTATCGGACAGGCTGCATCACTTACCAATATACTCCCCGCTGAGCTCTGGACGGAAGCGGATTGGCGTGGTCGTTGGGCAGTCCGAATCGGCTTTCTGTTCGAGTGATCGACCTGACCGAATTCAGGCACTGATATGAGTATATTAAGCGTATATGACGTGATGGTCGGGCTGGTCGTCGGCGTTGGCCGCAGGCAGGTCGTGAAGGAGCACTCGGGGGTGTTTCCGAGGGGGCTGGGGTACAGTGGGCGGACCCCCTGTTTTTATAGCACCACTAACGGCACGGTTGAAATGGCGTGCACGGTAATGGACATCACAATGGCTGAAGGAAGACAGCGCCAAGATTCACATCGCGGCCCCAAGACTGGGTGATTCAACAGCCGGTGTCTCGCCCAGGCACCTGGTGATCGTGCCGTTCCTCCTCCGTTTGATTGGGTCAGCGTCGATTGCCACCGAATCACGCAGATTGCCACCGTCGGCAGCCATTTATCACGCTCACCTGCGTACATTTGAGATAACCTCCAGTTACCTCCCAGCTTCGAGTGAATGGGACGGGCGTTGACAGAGTCCGTGTATGCTCGGACTAGCCCATCAGTTGTGCTCCCCCTGCAACGTGCTGCGTTAACTCGCTTTGTTTAAGGGTCGGGGATAACAGGGGTTGGAGCCAATATGTAACTGACCTAGAGCTGAGAGGGTGAACAAAGGGGGGTTTCGAACTCTCCCGGCTTTGTTTCTCCGATAAAGATGGTCGGATTTGGCACCTAAATGAGATACAACAAGATGGAACTGTTTTCGTTCGAAGCTGCGAAACGTGTGTCGAACGCAAGCAGTCAGTCCATCTTTCATTATGGAGGTATGTTTAACCCAGCCAATATGGTAGTCATCAGAAGCCAGCGGAATAAAGGTAAAATATCTATGAAAAAGTCCTATCTTGGGACTGACGGGCCGAGAATCGGCAGGGGCATTTAAGGTGTAATGGGACCAGGTACGTGGTGACCAGAACAGTTAGAATGAGTGCGGCTTTATTAGAGTTTTCGATCGAAGGCTCGCATCCAATTCGTCTCCTAGGATGGAAGGAACAGCACACGGGAAGGGGTACTCATTAAACGCCGGAATGGTCACGTGAATTACTGCGTCACCATGGCGCTAATTGACACGTCTGTGATGCTGTGAACTGCAGTGAGGCACTTGGTTCACGCCAGAGTCCAGCAAAAATTCCGACTAGAGCGCTTTATTATTCTCACTACCATGTCTACTGAGACTGTTTCTCCTCGGACTTCTACAAGCTTGAAGCCTGCTCTACTCGAACCTGTTGCCTCTAGATCTACCTTGAGTCTTACCGACACTCGGTCCCGCCAGGATTCTGTAGTCTCCACTGCTGCTAGTAGCGTCAACAGTACCTCCAGACCCGCTTCTCGAGCCGATGCCGGTCCCAGCTCTAGCAGCTCGGACGACTACGAATCGGAAGGTGCACCACATGTACCTCCTATCCCGGGATTTGTCGTCGCAGGTTCGAAACGGAATGCGGACTTTCACGAATTATTTCCTAATGTCCCTGAGATGGACTATCTAGTTCAAGGCGAGTACAATAACCATAGTCTATTGCCGCCACTGATGTGTTAGGGGATGTAAAGATTACGGGTGTGCCTGGCATCGTGATATCTTAATACAGGGGAGGCTTTACATTTCCGAGAACCATTTGTGTTTTTATGCCAACATATTTGGATGGATTACGACGGCAAGTGCAGAATGGTTTGGATTCATGGTCATGGCCACTAATCCTGCAGCCACTAGCTCACCATCCCGTTCCTCGACGTCCTCGGGCTCGAGAAGCGAATGACTGCCTACGTTATACCCAACGCCATTCTGGTTCAAACATACTCCAGCGAATATACCTTCGCCTCCTTCCTCACTCGAGATACTGTCTTTGATGTAATGCAGAGTCTGTGGCATCCCCCGCCGAAGCCACCGGCTCAGCTGGAGAATGGCGAAAGCAGCGCCGGCACCGGAGAGGATATGGGAGTTGCAAAGGTGGAAGCTGTAGAAGAGGGTGCGGTGAGCGAAGGCGATGACACGGCTGGACACGAGCCAACGCAATGCGTGTGTGGCAAGGAAGGGCAACATTACTCCATACCGGTGATCGACGCGGTGTTTCCTGGGACTCCCGAGAAGATATACGAGTTGATGTTCAAGAGTCAATTCATCAGCGACTTTTTATCAGTTGATCAGAAGTTAATGGGTGAGCCTGTCCGTTATGATCGCCCACCTAACACAACTAACGCTGCTGCTTAGACATTCAAACCTCCGAATGGTACCCCAAGGAATCCGACTGCACCCTCCTTGCCCGAGATACGACATTCATTAAACCTCTCACTGGCAGCTTCGGCCCCAAGCAAGCCAAATGCGAGATCAAAGAGGAGCAGATACATGTCGACTTTGACGACTACGTTTCCGTCCTAACCACCACACGGACGCCCGAAGTTCCGAGCGGTGGTTTGTTCTCGGTCAAGACAAGGGGGTGTTTGATGTGGGCCAGTGCGACGTCAACTAGATTGGTGGTAACGACAGCAGTCGAATGGACAGGAAGGAGCTTTATTCGCGGTAAGTTTGGTTGATCCATGTAGCGAAAAAGACGATCGGATTGATGGTTGTGGTAGGTGTTGTCGATAGGAGCGCGATTGATGGGCAAAAACAGTACCACCAAGACCTCGAGAAGGCTATGCGAAAGCATATTGCCGCACACCGAAGCGAGTTTGTACCAAAAGGTGCCACAGCCGCCTCGGCCAATGGGGAAGCAGGCGATGTCTCCGTATCCTCGGAAACCGAAGACCCAACGCACGAATCAACCGACGCAGCCCCTCCCAAATCCTCCGATATGTCCAAAGTCATCATCCAGACCGCACGGGCACTGTTCGAAGACGCATTCACCCAACTCAAAGGGATCAGGACGACCAATGCGCTGGGCGTGCTGGTTGTAATCTTGGCGCTCAGCAATATCTGGTCTTTCCTCGGGCCCCGCGCGGAGCCGAGATTTCCTGGAGATGCGCAATCGCTCAGGAGGCAGCGAACATGGCGAGGGGTGCGTGATAGGAAGCTAGACGCGGCAGACGCGCGGGTGGAGATCAGGGAGCTGAGGCGGTCGATGGAGGCTATTGAGAAGCGGTTGGCGCGGATCGAGGCAGCGTTGACAGAGCTTGATTAAGTTCTGGTGTGCACGTTGACTGCTGGGCGTGCCAATATTTCGGGGTGGGCGGGCGATGGGCTGTTGTTTTGTACTTGGATATTTGTTGTATTATGTATTGGCGCTGTGTAAACTAACCTTTTGTATCATCGCCTTCTGCCCATCCTAGCTCCGGAGTACAGGTACTCTATACAACGAATTTATTAAGGTGTGTCATAATAAAGTAAATACATGTGTGCTACGCCGAAAACAGCCGACACAAATACCGCATAATTTATATGCAAAGTCCCGATCGAACGCCCAGTAAAAGGAAATCAAAGCCACCACGTCCAACTCTTCTGCTTGCTCGTTGGCACACGCTTTCGAAGAATGTAGTTCCTCTTCTGCTTCCCGGAACTTGATACTCGGCGTGCATGGCACGCCCTGACCTTGTGGCTCGAAGAACTGTCAGCCAGGAGATGTTGAATGGGGGACGTCGGGCGTGTGGCTTGAGCGGTGTTATTCAATGCAGCCGAGGCGGCGGTATCATTTAGAGAGAGGGCGGTTGTGTTAAGGTCGGGCACATTGGCTGGATCTACGGCGGCGTAGAAGTAAGGATCAGCTGGTGCGGTGGTGCTTGCAGCAGCGGAGGTGGACGCAGCAGCAACCGAAATGGGGGCGGACGTGGAGATGGTGGAAATTGTTTGAGTCACGCTTGCGGGCGAAGGAGAGGAAGACGCCTGAACTGTGTCCCAGAGGTCATCCTGTGCGCCATCCTTGAATCCATAATCGTTGGAGTAGGTGGGCGGGTCAAAAGAGTCGTTGAATATCTAATCGAACAGAGGCCTGCTCAATATTCTAATCAGGTATTATGCGCTAAAGATACGTACGTTGTTGCCTTCGTTCTGGAGCCAGTAAAAGGGTTGTTTAGCGCCAACAGTGCAGTTGGTCCTGTCAACCGGGCAATAACGAGGAACTTGAGGAGGTGGGATGGGTGTTGTAGAAGTCGCGTTTGTTACACTGCAGTCGAAGGGGTTCATGTACACTAATAGTAATCAATGATTAGTCGAGGTTGGCTACAGTTATGGGGCAGCACCTACTCTCTTCCCCTCCAGAGTCCGCCTTGTGAATCCAAAAGAATGAGCAAATACACTTGCCACCTGGGCACTCAGGAAGCTTCGCGGGAACTACCCATAGGCACAGCGTGAGCTCGACAAAGATAAATGTGATGATTCGAGAAGGCATACCCGCGAAATCTGTAAAGCGGTTCCACACGCACTGGTAGTTCACGCTGAATATGGCAAAATCTTCGGGCTTCACAGCATGAATATCGTTCTTGTACGCAATAGCGAGCCCACAACCACCAAGGCCGTGGATTCCTGCCGGATACACGCATGTCAGAAAGAGTGAATACCGGTTAAACGGGATACTGACCATTGGTGTGGAAAGCCGCCATGGGTGCGTTGGGGCAAACGTTATTACCATCTCGGAAATCACCGCCTTCACCCGAAGCAAAGTACGATGTCGCGGCCTTGGTACACGCAATCTCTGTCGTCACGGTTTGTCCGGCAGGCAGTTCAAACACGTCCCCTTTGTTCGGCGGATGGTCCATGTGTCCGTGCATCCACCAGCTGAGTGACAGGTCATCGTGTTAGGTGGGGTAGCTATGAAGAGATCTCGGCTTACTCGTTGAAATTGAGAGACCTGAGCGGTGCCACAGGCCTGTTGTCGCGCCCGTCAGGTGCAGTGGTCACGTTGAAACCATACATCGAAGGGTGCCATATTGCTACAAAGCAGTTAGATTGACACGAAACCAGTCGTTTGAGAAAGACACGAACAGCTGTGAGCGCTCACGATCGAGAGGAAAGGAAGGAGCGCGAGAAAGGACAGCATTATACAACAAGAACGTATAAAGTATAAAAGGGAAATCAGTCAGGAGAGCTCGTGCAAAAGCTTCGTACCAGTCGAAGGAGTTGACCTGAAGTAGGGCGAACGTCCATCCCTTTTATGCCGGTGCAAGGTCAATAAGGAACGCAACAAAGGCTTTTGTTTGTACCAAATTAGCACAAAAGAGCGAATTATGTAATCAAGATGGTATTATCACGTGGCTCATTTTTCGGCGCTTGGATAGTTGCCACACCGACTTTCTACCCAAGCCACATTGCTTGCCCTACGCTGGAAGTCGATTGAACTACCTGAATAGCTAGACCGACATTAAAATTCTTGTCAAATCGCTCCGGTCCTAAAGGAACTCTGGGATAAACTCACTATGACAGGTACAAGCGCCAAAAAGGATAAAGCGATACTACAAGCAGCCAAGGCACTCGCAGCTGCAGCTAGCTCTCTTGCATCTGCTGCTGAAGCTTTGGCTCTGATGTATCAGGATGATGGATACACCGACGACCCAATCACTAATGGAACTAATATGGCACCGAGCAAAGCGTCTATGGTCGAGTACGAGGATAGCGATGATGAATACATGATCAAGGCGCGCGAACAAATTAGCCTTGAAGCTGCCAGTATGCCTGGACATGGGCTAGATATCATGGGTAAGTTAAACCGCTTCTTAGGCTAATACTAGCATGGCTACACTAAGCCTGCACAGACTTAATTACTGGCCGAAATTCAAGTCCACTGGGATGGCCAGGATTTTCAGATGCACAGGCCAATACCCAACCGCACATTTTGGGCGATATTAACCCCAATGATGCTAACCATACACCAGCCCCATCGCCACCTATAGTGGCGACTAGCCCCTCGCCAGCAGATGCGGCACATACTCTGACCGAGCATGAGACCTACGGGTCTGAAACACCGTGAGCGTATTTTTACTTCCGTAACCTCGGGCAGTAGCTTACATCCCACAAACTATTAGGGTAAATATTCCGGTTAGCAGGAGCGGGGCAATAACGCCTATCCCGGCGCGGAGAACATGGGCATCTATCGCAACTACGAGCTACGCGATGTGGGGTGCTGCCCCAGTTGATCGCCACTCTAAAACGCCGTAAGCATTGAGTCCCACCCTCGTATATCAACTTTGACCTTGTCGGAAACAACGAATATTTAGGGTACCCCCCGATGAGGAGATGGTTAGCTGGGTTGCGACCGGCACTGGCGCTGAAACGCCCACCAGGACCCCCCTCCAGAACCTTCTTAAACGGTGGCCTCGACCAACAAGACTTCAAAAGGATATGCTAGAAGCTCTACGTACTGAAAGCGACATGTGCGTGCCATTACTCATGAATGCGTATTTGGGCTTACCTGGCCGAACTAACAGGCTGGTGTGCCATGGGAACCTAAAGTCCCAAGCTCACGCTATCTTGGTCCATTGTATGGAAGTCCTTGGCGAACAGCATCAATTCCCTCATAGGGAAGGCTCCATTTCAGCCCTTATTATTGTACCTCAACAAACCACCGGACGGCTGTATCTCAACTTCGCCAATGAGCTGCTCAGTGATTTTAGTCTGCCGCACAAGGCTCTGCGTATGTCTAGTAGCATTTATAACAACCACCAACTTACCGCACCCATAACCTAGTGCTTCCTGGAGGAAACAGCGATGTTATTACAGAGGCCGAGAGGATGGCATCCGAACGAATCGATATACTTATTAGCGTGAGCTTACCCAGCTCATAACTCTTGGCAGAACTAACAAACGAGTCTCACTCCAGTCGCCACGAGTATTTATCAACCATGTAAACAACAACCCCGCCTTAAGGGTACACCTAGCCAATTTGCGCTTTGTGATATTCCCGGATGCCCACGAGCTCATAAAGAAAGACGAATTCCTTAACTACCAGTTCAATATGATCAAGAAGCGTATGCCTACTCGAGCCAAGTCGCCTAGGTATGAATTGCGATGATGGTAGCTATATTTACTACTTAAATGCTTTCGCAGGCAAATCATCATCGCTTCCTCCAAATCCGCCTCGAACGAGCAAATGGAAAAGGTACGTGCAACCACCCATTCGAAAGTATAAAGCATCCGTAAACGGATTTTGTTTTAGTTTACAACTCGCGCCTTCGCTCCAAATTCCTCACTGATAGTTTCATCGAAAGAGGATGACCAGATGCTGGAGATGTTGGATTGGCAAGAGCTGCTGCGGGATTAACCTGCCAGACGTTTTACCCATAGCTTTCTCGCCCTTTTGTTTACCTCGGGTTGTTCGCTTATATGACATATGTCTGAACTACCCGTAGTCTTAGTAAGGGTATTGCCCTCTGCGTGAGGGCACGGCATACGCGCAAACTCCAGCTGCGTGAATCCTAGCCGCCAAGTCGACAGTATATGCGGCTATGTTTGCGCAAGCGTATGAACTATAAGCCACTAGGGTGCCGGTTGGGCTTTGGCTGAATGCCTCACTCGAGCCAAGTCGGCAAAAATAGCATCCATAAACCCGGCTTGCCATCGCTTGCTTGGCGCCTGGATGATGGGGTGGAACTTGCATCGCTACGGCCGCATTGCCGTGTTCGTCATGCTGACCTGCGCCTTTAATGAGCGTGGCGGTGATACGCACCGCTGTACGTTTATATGTTTGCGAACCTCGTTTCAGCTCTCTCGAAGCTCCATCACCTAATTTTGTCAAAATTGATACAACTGCAAAACACAAATTGCCATCAAACGTGTCGCATCGCATACTGGTACAGCAATTGGGAGTTTCTATGTGCTGGCTATCCAGTGTAAATACGAACGAAGGTGCGAGTCTCAACCTTTGGAGTTGGAATGTGAAATGATGTTGTCAGATTGGGTGTTGTACCTTGATCAACCTTGTTATCTAGGGTGACCCCACATAAGCGACACAGTATGATCGCTTAGCCGGGCAAAATTTTAGTAGGTAAACATATCGTTGAAATGAACAAAAATTTGGATCCAAGTTGGAGTTCTTCGCTCATACAATCCTGGTAACACCGGCAATGACCGGGATCGCAGTCAAGCGCCGACTCGGAGACGCCAAGCGCAGCAAAATCGAACAGCACCCGCTCCACCACTGCTGCGTAGTGCGCCACTATGTTTCGGCTGGCCGGTTCATGGGGTTACGCGACATATACGGAACAACTGCCTCAATGAGGTTTGACTAATTTTACCGAGGCGGCGCGTGGCTGAAGCTCGGTGATCCGTTCCATGGAACAGGCTAGCTAGCCGAGACAGCCGCCATCTTCGACCGCACCGCTGAACACCACAAGGCTACGATAGCAAATTTATCTTCTTGACACTTTCAAATTACCCAGCTATCGGTACTTATGAGCTCATGCTTCTGAGTTATTCTTGCCGCCCCCACTTGGCGTACACCCTCGCCCCTACTCACCATGAGCGACGGCAGTTCTTCCGCTAACGAAAAGGCGCAACAATATCCGGTCGCTGAGAAGACGAACTCGCGCGATGTTGAGAAGAATTACACCGATGGCGTCCAGACTTCAACCGTCGTGGTCGGTGGCCTTGGTATGTTGTGTAACCGTTTTGTCCTCGACTGGGCTGACTTTGCTGGATTGAAGATTCCAGCGCGCCCGAGGGCGCCGTACAACGACGACTAAAGGCTCGTCACTTGGCCATGATTGCCCTTGGAGGCACCATCGGAACTGGTCTGTTTGTTGGTTCTGGAGGTGCTCTTGCAAAGGGTGGTCCGGTCGGCACTCTCCTTGGCTACGTGAGTTTCTAGATGGTCGGTCCTCACGGTATCGCTGATATATGCGCTTTAGTTCATTATGGGTATCGTAGTATATTGCATGATGATTGCGCTCGGTGAAATGGCGACTCTCTTCCCCGTTGCTGGTGGCTTTACACATTATGCGACGCGATGTATGTTGATTGTGTGCCAAGGTCTGACGTACGT
>WSTG01000561.1:0-16519 GCA_019616325.1 Ceratobasidium sp. 394
TTGGTATTTACCGTAGCCGTCCGAGGTATTGCGCATCCTAGTGAGCGTACTCTTCGGCATTTAGCTAAATTTAACCATAATAGTACTAGTTTGGGGGCCATTTCTTGGACTCTTCATGGCTGCACCGTCTGCCTCGAGGTGATTGACAGCTAAATGTCAAACATAATAAGGTACGAGACCACCCAGTGATTGAAACCTATGCTTGCTCTCTCCGGACAAGGATTCTCTCCGCTGGGATATTTATTATTTGTTCTTCTGCATTCACTGAATTAAACATATCCTTGGGTTGGCTTCCGGCTCCAGGCGAGGCTCTTTGTCCGCTGAAATGGCCCCGTCGCCAGCTCTCTAACCTTCTCTATGAGAAGGTCTTCTTTGGGTCCTGATACGTTGGCTTTCTGAGTTCAAAGCATCCCACATCACCGATTCACAACTTCAGACTGGCTAGCAAACGACCTCATGAAGTACGCGGCATCTCCAAGCAAATTCAGCCACGGCCGAGAGCTCAATGTGTGATCAATTACGAGATGCGCGATTGTCGAGCAGCCATAGCGAGGTTGGCCTCGGAAAACATACTGGAGTACGGGCTACTAACTAGTAGTGAAATAAGGCAACTATGTCGAGAGAATCGTGTAGAAAATTTCCATGTTGAAAAGTATATCTGAGTAATTTCGCCCCCAGTGCTGAAACAAAATCAACCTGGGCAGAATTGGCATTGTTATGGTGAGTTTCCTTTCCAAGCCGGCGCTTGATCAGTTCGTGTAAGCGCCGATTGGCAACTAAACCGTTACAACCACTTCTCTGAACCTTGCTGGCTGGTGGCGTCGACACAAGGGGTCTCTAGCATAGTAAAGATGTTTGATGCGTCCAAGAAGGGCCTGCGTCAGGTTAAGAGCGCGGCTCATAGTCGATCTGGGAGCCGCACGTCCAGACCCACATCCACACAATCGTTGCCAACGGCACTAGACACGTCTTCACATCCTCTCATGCCAACGACGGACCCTCTACCCATACCTCTAGACGTACCATCCATTGTAGTCTTACCCAGCCAAGAACCTCACGACAATAATCCAAACCCAGACGCTTTGCCTCTCCTATCAACTGGGGAACATAACACTAAGCATACCGCTTGGGTTGGCTTAAAAACCCTACTTGCCGCACTGAGAGATAGCTCAGAAGTTTTTGGCCCTCTCAAATCGGCCATCGGTGGACTCTATCGGTGTGTCGAAATGTCCGAGGTAAGCAAACCAAGCAAATCGGCTAGGCACGTATTCACCGGTTGTTTTTGGCCGGTAGCAAGAAGCAAAAACTCGTGAAGGATACGATAAACTGAGGGGCGACCTGGATAATCTGTGCAGTGATCTATCTGGTTACTTGGGGGGTTCGGCACCTCCGACGATGACGCCCATCATCGAAAATATATCCAAGTAAACCAAATTCATACCTTCGTAGATCTTCGAGCTGACGTAAGGTTAAGGTCCATCGAACGGGAGGTGGATATTATACTTCAAAAGCAACGGAGAAGCAGGGTCGAACGCTACGTAGAGGCTATAGAAGACGGAGATGAGGTGCTAGAGTGCTATTGGCGGGTTCAAACACTTCTCGGGAGGCTTACGGTAGGTTTGGCCGTACCATGATTTTTATCTGATACGAAAAACCACCCAGGTAAACGCAAACATGAGCATGTGGAAGACAGTCGACGAACAAACAACTGTGAGCAACATACAGCTAGTTTATACAATTTCTCCTGAGATGAACGTATCCACAGGAGCTACGCCTCGGAAAGCTTCCGAATGCCCCAACGGCAATGTATCGCTCCACAGAGTCGGGCAACCTACGTCGGGTTGGATGCACGCCCAACACCCGTGTGGATGTACTTGCCCAACTACAGGACTGGACTTGCAACCCCACCAGCGAGAAGGTGTACTGGTTGAATGGCATGGCTGGTACCGGCAAGACCACCATCGCGTACTCCCTATGCGAACACTTGCAACAACGTCGTCAACTCGGCGCAAGCTTCTTCTGTACTCGACAGCTGCCAGAATGCCGCAACGTGAACAGGATCGTTCCTAGTATCTCTTACCAACTCTCGCTATTCTCGCTACCGTTCCGATATGCCCTGTCTAGCTTGCTCGAGCACAATAAAGACATACATAATCAACCACTTCCAGATCAGTTCGAGCAGTTGGTTGTCGTACCTCTGCGGCAGGTCGCGGATACTTTTGCCCCCGACGTGACGATTGTCATTGACGCGCTGGACGAATGCGAAGACAAGGACGGACTGGACAGTATGCTAGAAGTCCTGCTCTTGCATGCCTCGAATCTATGCGTCAGGTTCTTTGTGACTAGCCGACCAGACCCCAAGATATTGGACCAGATGAGGAATCGGGAAGACGGAGGCAGGCGGTCGGAGTTGCGGTTGCACGAGCTCGATCGTATGGTCGTACAACAAGACGTTGCCACATACCTCAAACACAAACTCAAGCGGGTCAGGCTTTCTGACGCCGACATGAATGTCCTGGTCGAGCGATCGGGGGTACTGTTCATCTATGCTGCCACTGTCGTTCGCTACCTCGAATACGACAACTTCGCGAGAAGCAGACAACGCCTGAAAATGGTACTCGACTCGTCTAGTACCACTTCAAGCGGCGCCGACAAGGACTTGAACCTCCTATATTCTACTATTCTAGACGCAGCATTCGACGATAACGAATTGGGCGATTCAGAGAGAGCAGAGATGGAATTGATCCTCCGTCATGTCGTTTGCGCACAAGAGCCACTACCTCTCGACGCTATCGCCTCTTTCCTGGAGCTCGACGGCATAGACACAGTCCAAGCCGCACTGCGACCTTTGCTCTCAGTATTGAACGTGTCCGACACCAGTGGGGTCGTCACCACGCTGCACGAATCATTCCCAAACTACCTACTCAACCAACGTCGCTCAGGACGTTACTACTGCGATGCTCACCAACACAACGCACTGATGGCTCGGCTTTGTTTCGACCTGATAAAAGTACCGAACCCGCCGTTTAACATCTGCAATCTCGAATCGTCGTACCTGTTTGACGAAGACGTGCCTGATATGGAGGAGCGAGTGGACAACGCAATCTCAAATTCGTTGTTGTATGCGTGTCGATATTGGGGAGCGCATATAGAGCTGGCAAATGCCGAGGAAGACGAGATTAACGCGTTACACGAGTTCTTATCGTCGCGATTGCTGCTGTGGATGGAGGTACTGAACCTGAAGAAGCGCATATCCGACGGTGCGGAGATATTGCACAACATACAGACGTGGTGCCAGGTGGGTGATTCTCGTACAAATGCCGGAACAAAGGCGCTGAAACGTACGGCAGGGAATGAAATGCTCGAATGAGCTGCAGCTGCTGGTCCAGGACGCATACAAGTTTGTAGCAGTCGTGTCATCAAGCCCTATCTCTCGCAGTACACCTCACATCTACGCCTCTGCTCTTCCATTCTGGCCACAATCGAGACCTCTTTCGAAGTGTTATCTCCCGAAATTCCCCGGGCTTGCGAAGGCGACTGGGTCAGCAATGTCGAGGCAAGAACTCACGCCGATGACCATCCACACCCATTCCCCAGTGTTCTGCATTGCCTACTCGGCCGATTCTAGACGTATTGCCTTTGGCCTTGGTGACGGATCGATTGAGATCTGGGACGCGCGCACCGGTCAGAGGGTGGGGCAGCCACTTAAGGGACACGCCAGTGCGGTCAACTCAGTTGCGTATTCTCTTGACGACACACATCTCATATCTGGCTCTGGCGACACAACCCTTCGTATCTGGGATGCAAAGACTGGTGAAATGGTGAGAGAGCCACTAAAAGGCCATACTGGTCCAGTTCTTTCGGTTGCGTGCTCTCCTGGCGGTGCCCATATCATCTCTGGCTCGGGAGACAAAACCATACGGATATGGAACAGGAACACGGGTCAGATGGTAGGGAGCCCGCTTGGGGGTCATACCGATTGGATTCATTCAGTCGGCTACTCCCCTGATGGCGCATACCTTGCCTCTGGCTCATGGGATGAGACCGTCCGTATTTGGGATGCGCACACAGGGCAAGCAATAGGACAGCCGCTACGGGGCCATACCGATCTTGTTGCCTCTGTCGCATACTCCCCTGATGGTGCCAACATAGCTTCGGGCTCTGGTGACAACAACATCCGCATCTGGGACGCACGTACAGGTGAACCGGTGGGGCAACCACTCGAGGGACACACCAGCAAGATCCAGTCGGTGAAATATTCCCCTACTGGCTCACATATCGTTTCTGGGTCTCATGACGGCACCGTATGCATCTGGGATGCTCGTACTGGTCTAATGATAGGTCAACCGTTTGTTGGGCACACCGACCGCGTCTACATGGTTTCGTACTCCCCTGATGGCGCACACATCGCCTCTTGTTCTGTCGACCAAACGATACACATCTGGGACCTAAGTGCTAGCACAGCAGCCAGACAACCTTTATTCGGTCACACGGGTAGCGTCACTTCGGTTGCGTATTCACCCGACGGCGCCCACTGTGGGAAGCAAATATAGCAAAAGTTGGGTTGAAACGTGAATATTTTGGGATTTGGGATGTTTAACACCAAAAACGGTCTATGAATCCCACTAAAACACAAGCACGGCGCCTAAATTCAGTCAGCTGTTTTGGTATGACATCACCTAAAATATAGCTCCACAGCACTGCCACACCAGGACTCCCCAACTTCTGCCCCCAATCATGGGGTTTAGCAGGCTAGAACCACCTGAAATCGGTCTATTTTCGTTAGGTAATTTCGTACCAGAATTTGGGATGATTCCATCACCCAGTGGCCAGTATCGCTTCCGGTTCTGATGACAAGACTATATGTATCTGGGATGCACGCACTGGGCAGATGATAGGACAGCCACTTAAAGGTCACACGGGTGGCGTTCTATCGGTCGCATATTCCCCCAATGGCGCGTGCATCGCTTCTGCTTCAGCTGATGACACTGTGCGGATATGGGACGTGCACACAGGTCAAATGGTTGGGCAACCGCTTGAGGGTCACTCCGATTCGGTCCGGTCAGTTGCATACTCGCCAGGTGGCGGTCATGTTGCTTCCGGTTCTAGCGACCAAACCATCCGTCTCTGGGATACATACAACGGAAAGATGACAGAGCAGCCGCTTGGGGGTCATACAGGTCCAATCACCTCGGTCGCATACTCGCCCGATGGTGCATATATCGCCTCTGGTTCTTACGATAACACCATCCGCATCTGGGATGTGCACGCCGGCCAAAGGGTTGGACGGGTGCTTGGAGGTCACCTCGGTTCGGTTCTGTCGGTCGCATTCTCCCCCAACGGTGCCCACCTTGTTTCTGGCTCTTTTGACAACAGCCTGCACATTTGGGACACAAACACTAGCGGGATAGTAAGAAAGCTGCTTTGGGGTCACACGAGCGATGTCTGTTCCGTCAAGTACTCTCCGGATGGAGCATATATTGCCTCGGCCTCTTTGGACGGGACCATACGCATCTGGGATGCGCACACCGGCCAGATCGTAGGGCGGCCGTTCAGCTGCTCCGGCAGCAGTGTCCTATCGGTTGCCTTTTCCCCTGATGGTGCCTACCTCGTCTCCGGCTCCGCGGACAGCGCCATACGTGCTTGGCGCATACACGCTTGTCAGGAAGGGTCTGAAGGCGACCAACCTCGTCTTACCAAGCCCTGTTCGTGTAGCGGTTAGTACAATGTCTTTAGTTGCCGTTATCTGTCTCAAAGTCTTACATAGTTTGTGCTTATCCTTCGGAACGGGATACCTGGGAACTCAACAAGGATGGATGGGTAGTTACCGATCGAGCTGAGCCACTCATATGGGTACCTCATAACCTGCGTCAGTCTCTGCTGAAACCTCACATGACCGCCATCATCTCTACACGTGGCAGCTTTCAGCTCGACTTCAGCAGTGCTAAGCTTGGGAGGGAATGGAAAAAATGTTACTCAGCATAAATTTCTCGGTTCAGGTTCCACAGCTCCATACTGTACTAGTACATCTTGTTTGGTTCTGAGATTTGTTTCTTCGCATTTGAATCGATGTCACTTTCAGGTCCCATTGCTGGCAGCGAGGTATATATCACAGCTTATTCTTTGGCGAGCGCAAGCTCCCGAGATTCTGCCCTTTGGTTTGTGGGAATAGCCAACGAAACGATTGGTATCTCGGAGAGTATTGGCTGGTACCACGAGTTCCCGTACTCATGGGTTGTTAGAGTTGACTTCCTTGTCCGACAGGCATCCCCGTACGGCCGGACTTCATTGAGTCGTGACAATCGCATGTGGCCTCCCGCCATATTTTCCACGCATTGATTTGCTCTATTAAAGTCTTCTAGCTGGAAGAGCCACACTTCCTCGCCCCAGGGACCCGAGAGGGCGCTTATTTCGGGAGAGAGCGGCACAAAGTCCTGCATGCATCCACGATACCAGTCGCAAGCCTCACCATGATTGCACGGTAACACCTCGCCCTTCGCTGGACCGGCCGAGATTCCATCAGACTGCTTTACCTTTTGTCTGCCTTGGAGACCCTGGATAGTTTTGGGGTTGGAAAATATACTATTCGTGACCATTTCAGACATGTCTGGCGATCCATTGAAGGGGGGGCTTCCGTGGCAGAGCCTGACAGGTAAGTTTATCAGCGCCCGTCAAATATGTGTAGGCAAATGAGCTACTGTATGAATTTGCATCAAGAGTAGCGTAGGTAGATTCAAATAGTACAATTCTTGGTTCGGCCCAAAATACGCACTAAGACGCTACGATTACCCTAGGGGGCGCGATTTTGCGCTAGCGGATTACCTGAAGTCCGCTGGCTTGGGTAGGCGGCTGCGTTATAAAACCGCGACACTGGTGTATCGCTCGTACAAACCGTAACGGCTGCAGGATCTACGCCGTATTTTTCGGCAGCATATGGCATAGAGTGCCAGTGATTTTGGTGGACAGGCGACGAACGGTCGGATGGCTTACAAATTTGGTCAAACCGGGTCATCACGTGGTCGGGAGGCTCTTGTGTCCGATTTTCGTCAGTCCCGATGCGAATCTAAACGATGCGCGATGACCGCTCGAAGATGTCTCGCTACTGGGTGCAGGTTAAAATCAACAACTAGTAGGCTCCTCTCTGCAAATATTCGCAAAATTAATACCCTTATTTCCAGCATTGTTCGCACCCATGCAAGGGCTGCGAAATTACGCACAGCGGTCCGCACAAACTCGTCGGAGGATGTCTCATCGCAGGGCGAGACATGAACGCCATAGCTTGCACGTTTTCCCACCCTAGTTTAACTTCCCGAAAATTGAATGACGTGCCTGCAGCATACATCTACATCCGCGGCGGGTTCTACCAAGAACCATTCCGTCTAGTAGGCTATCAACGAGGCCTTCTACGCTAGTCTAACCAGCAATAATGTATGCGGCTCTGGATTCGAGTTCGATATTTACGTACACCGTGGTGCAGGAGCGTACATCTGCGGTGAGGAAACGGCTCTCATTGAGTCGATTAAAGGTACCTCCACCCCTTGTTCCATCCCATCCCAACCTAACGTATGCCACCGTGGTGCCTAGGCAGATAAAAAAAATCGTCTCAAACCTCCCTTCCCAGATGACATCGAACTTTCCGTGTACTCTACGACTGCCGTTGATGCGGAAACTGTCGCTGTCGCGCCAGCTATTTATCAACCCGGCGGTGTGTAGTTTGCGTCGTTCGGACATGCGAGGAACCAGAGGCCAAGGTATTCCCCGTCTCAGCACATGTGAACCACCCCCGTGCGGTCGAGGCGTTTCCGTACATTTATTTGAATTTATATCAGCTATTCGCAGCTTACTGGGCAACAGGTTCCATCCATCAGCCCCGATGTAGAGCATCGCATTGTCGAATGCGGCGCCGATTTGGTCGTACGCTGTAGGATGATACGGACTTTTCACTGGCCGTGCTGTATAGTTTAAGTGTGAACTTCTGTGTGTCTGATGGTTTGCATCCTCGCATTCTGAGCTCATTTTCAGATCCCTTGTTCATAAAATGGGTTCGATTCTTTATATCCTACGGTTGTACCTTAAGCGGGCGCGGGCAGCCGAGACCCATTGAGCGCTTTCGTTTGTGTGAATGGTCAACATAAATGTTAACTTCCAGGCGAACACAGAATCAGGATCCTCGATTAAAGAACGGAACCATGCAGCTTTGGTCGGGCTAGTGGGCTCATCCAGATCTATTGATGTGGTATATTCGGGCCAGTTAAGGACAATCCCATATTTGATTTGGATACCATGCAAACAACAAGTTCAGCCACACTACTGCCTATCTATCTGCCTTATCATCTCTTTCATATTCTCTGCTATGTCTCCTGTACCCATAGTCATCTTCAGGTTGCCTTCCGTACGCCTCGCAGAGGCTTCCGCCCGCTGAAATAGCGCGATCTCGGATTCCCGAATCTTTGCGTCCAGATTTCCCTGTTCAACCCCTAAAATAATGGCTTTGGCTAGCTCGAGCGCGTCCCACATCGCCATATTCACCCCCTCTCCGGCAAAAGGCGTCATAACGTGCCCAGCGTCTCCTATCAACGTCAACCCGGTCCGGGCGTCCCATTTGTGATCGACCGGGAACATGTACAAGGGGCGAGGGAGGGCAGAACTTTCAGCAAGTCGAAGAAAGTCGAGAAGGGCTGGCTGCCAACCGACAAAATGAGACTGTAGTGCGGCGAGAACCGTGCCCGGAGATTCTTCCTGGAACCGGTTTGTCCATGTCGGGTCGTCGCCAGTGCTGAACCCAGCGTATACGCGGATTGAATTGTCGCTTTGACGTTGAGCCATAATCGCCTTCTGGTCCCCGAGCGCATACATCGACCCTCGGCCAACCAGAGCATTGATTTCGCCGTATTTGGAACCTTCGGGGTGCGGGATTTTCAGCTCTACGAATGAGATGCCGGAATAAAAAGGCTCGATAGGCGTGACGAGAGGGCGGACGCGAGACCATGTTCCATCTGCTCCAACGACGAGGTTGTAGCCGCTCTCGATCTTTCCGTCTTTGAAGCGCAGGGAATATGTACCATCATCGCCTGGTTCAACCGACTCGAGAACGTGCCCCCAACGGACAACGTCAAGTCCCACGGACTGGAGCAGGATGGTTCGTAAATCGAAGCGGTCGATCTCGGGCCGAGTGTTTCGATCTCCCTCCTTTGATCCGTCGACCTGATGGAGGACCTTCCCCTCCTTGGTAACAACCTTGGCCTCCTGGCCGTCATAGCGGGCATGTTTGCGGAATTCCTCCCAAAGGCCAGCCTCGCGGATTGCCTGCTGACCAGAGTGCTCGTGCAAGTCGAGGGTGCCGCCCTGGGGACGAAAGTCGGCAGAAAGGTCGCGCTCGAAGACGTGGGCAACGATAGATTTATTGAGGAGCAGCTTAGCGAGAGTCAAGCCAGAAGGACCAGCGCCAATAATAGCAATACGAGGGTGTTGCATGGTGAGGCGAGTTTGTAGATACGAGGTGCGCAGAGGAGAGTCGATTGGTGCAATGGGCTTTACTCTCATGCTTTTTGAAACACGTGTGCTATTTAACCACGCCGGAGCACCCTGGTCATCCGCAGAGCATCAGGCCATCAGGAGATCGAAAGAGTACTTCAGGTAGGATGACCCATTGCCGGATGACGCGTACACCACGGCCGCAGCATAGGAGTCATGAATAAACTACATAGTAAGAACGTGAAATTGGAGCACATGTTGCGAGTTTTGAGCCGGTTCGTATCATCGATAGTCAGGTTCGGCCGCTGGTGACGCGTTCATTCGGCAACTCTCCCACTCCGTGGTTGAAATTAGTAGGGTAAACGAGGGACCGCGGACCACGGATTGAGCTCGCGAGTATGCAGAGGGCAAATCGCTAGACTTTGCGAGCTTCATGAGATGGCGAGACCGATGCTAGTTCCACCACATTTGAGGAAGGCCCGGTATGACTGGCTGAATTATGAGGGACGGTTAAGAGGTTTAAGTAATCAATCTGATGAAAATTTTACGAGGTCGTACTACGAAGGATTGGTGCAAGAGGCACTTCAGCACCAACATATTATCCAATGATATGCCGAGGACGAGGGGTACTTTGAGGTTTGCGAAATTTACAATCGCTAGGAGACACGTGACCGTTCAAATAAACCACAACACACCACATTAAGCTTTGGCTGATACCAACGCTCGACCACTACCACACATTTTACATTTTGGTTATTCTACTTGGTAAGCTCATATAAAACGGGTCGATCTTCCGCATAATCTTGTTCCAGTGCAGCATTTCGACAAAGCATGCAGACTTCCATACTTCAGCAGCTGGAAACCGCAAGATCCCTGTGTTCGGATTTTATCAAGCAGTACACGGATGGATGCGCCGCTCTCAGCGCGTTGGCAAAGGGAAGCCTTGGTTTTTCTCCAAGCAATCTGGCTGCCATACACGGTTTATCCCTCGCTGTCGACAACGAACTTCAGTCTCTTGAAGCGCTAGAATCCCACCTTCGCGGATTGAAGTCATCTGTTACGGGGCTAAAGCTCTCTCTCGCGGCAACAAAAAACGAGGCTCTGAATACACTGGCTCCGATCAACTCGCTTTCCCCTGAACTCTTGATCCATATCTTCACGGTAGTGCGAGAATACAGTGGCAACTCGGCGGCATACAGTATTGGGACATCTTTGGCACAAGATCACCATACAAGCGACTAGTGAACATCAAGTCGAGAATGCAGGCGGCGGTGATGCTATCAAGCGTTTGCAAACACTGGAGACGTGTCGCGGTAAACTACTCTCCCTTGTGGGCTCAGTTCTCCGTTCCATTCCCTAGGCTCTTGGAACCTTCCGGTGTCGGCGTTCAGGTGTGGCTGAACCGCGCGAAAACGTGTCCTCTGGACCTCGAATTCAAAGTTCCCCTTTACAACCCACTCCAGGACGCCAAAACTCCAAGCTCTAATTCCCTACCCTCAGACATGTGCCGCGCCTTTTCCTTTGGCCAGAGCTCAATTCGTTCGCTACAGCTCAGCTGGGTTGCATTAAATAACTTAAGCCCTCTGTTGCATTCTTGGTTCCATGCGAATGTTGCAGACACACTTGTTGATCTCTCGATTATTCTCCGGAATGCAGCTGGCGATCCGTCGACTCTTCTAGCGTGGCTCTCCAGGTGCCGAGCGATACGGACGCTGGAGCTAGAAAGCAGCCGAGTGCCGCTAGCTAGTCTCAAGTTGCCCAACTTGGTCGACCTGAGCCTCGTTTCTCCACAACACCCTCTTGAGATTGACCATTTGGCAGCAGCCCTTCGCGCGAGTCCAAACCTACAAAGACTCGAGCTTCGAAAGGTTAAAATCCGGAGTGGGGGTGGGAATCGAGTGGCTATGGTCGCCCTGGATAATCTGAAGCATATCCTCCTCACCCTCGTTGACGCTGAAAGTTCCCGCCCCCTGCTGCCGACGCTTTCGTCTACATCTCCAACCACAAGCCTTGATTTATTTATTTTCGCTACCTATCATATAACTGATGCGCTCCCCAACGTAATCAAAGAATTCTTATGCCGTTCAACAATTACGGCGCTGTCCCTCGGGCGCTTTCCTTGCGGGTCTCCCCTCTGGTATCAAGTCTTCCGCTCTGTGCCTCACCTCATCACACTCCGTCTTTGGGAGTTCACTTTTGAACTTGATGTCTTGGGAAACCTGTCGGCGTATTCACGTTCCAACTGTCAGACCACCACTCGAGACCACTCGCACCCGCCCGACACTCCATACCTCACCACCCTGGAACTCAATGAGTGTTACATACCCCCAGGCAGAATGAAAGATTTCCAAAACTTGATCGAAGGGCTATCTCTCAAGCAAATCCGGTTCAACGAGTGCGTCCAGGACGGAAAGGGTTTAGAGCTAGATTATTTGGAGCAAGACGAAGCTTTCTGTAAATGGTTGTCGGACACTGTCCCAGACTGGAAGATCGAATAATTTGTGTTGCATCATTACCATGTGTTTGGTAACCGGTGAATGTGTAGTACAATAATAGCATTGGGAGTGGTCGATCCTGATAAAATACGCCGTGGTGGAACATCTTGTGCGAGATTATTGCGGTGATGAAGTCTAATCCGCGTTCTGGGGGTTTAAGTATGGTCGCGAGCTGGGGATTTCAGCCAATCGAGGCCCTATGGCGGGGTTTGTTTGTACAAGTTGCACGTGAGAGAGGACCAAACACTGAACACCTGCAACTTTGCCTAGAACTAAGCCCGGCACGTGACTCTGATAGCAAGCAATCGGCGTTTACTCACCAGAGGGCTTAGTCGCCGAGTCCTAGTAGCCTTAGGGGTGGCCGGAACCGGCCACCACACTTGTAAATAGGCATCGTTGAGCTAATAAAAGTTGCTCTTATGGGTCATTTACCTTGGTTCGCGACGTCAGAATTATTCAAATCGTGATGCGTCGGACACGGCGAGAGGGTCGGCGGCCTATAGGAAAAAGCGAGATTGTTTAGGGCCGGGCTCGGCGCCTATGACTTTCCCGCATCTCCCAGCACTGCGACGCAGTCAAACCCGTAGCCGCAACAGCCGGGCAATTAGTATGCCATATAATGCACGTTATAAAACATCTAGTAGCGCTGCCACGTGATGTATGCGTTTGTCTACCGTATCCTTGTCAAGCAACGTGTCTGCTCCTCCCGCGCCGGGGGTATTGTTATGCATTTTTGGGGCGAGACTTTAGAGGAGCATGGACTAGAGCAAGAGATTTATTGTGCGCTAATGTAAAGACTTTTACTTAGCGCATAGCTTGCACTACCGTAAGAAGCTCTCGGGGAGTACAGTAGGGTAGCGTAGACACATAGGACGGGCAACGGACCTCAAATGCATCTGGAGCACAGGCGGAAGAAGGGGAATATGTGAAGTCTGGGTCCGATCAATTAAGGCAGCGAGGGCGGGAAAGCGTCGAGCAAAAACACAAAAATCCGGGTGCGCCGCTGCTGCTCAGGTCACTTTCCTCGTGTGTGTTCGCGAGGGCATTTTACCCGGCTCCGGATTTGGCGCCCGGCAACACCCAGCACGAGTATTATTTTGTCCAGCCCGCGCTATACTCAGCGCTCAACTCAACTGCCCGAGGTTCTGCCTCGGCTCACGCTCCAGCCCGGACCAAAGTCGGCTGCGCGAGACCTAAATTAGACTTAATTTCAATCATAAATTTACAGAGTGTTATGAAGTGCTATAGACACTGAAAATCACAACCGAGCTAAACATAAACGACCCCAATTCGGGTATCGGCTCGTACGGCACTTGCTGCAATGAGATGGACATCCGGGAGGCCAACAACGATGCCACGGCGTAACCCCCCACCCTTGTAACATCGTTGGCAAGACGTGCTGCTCTGGCGACTAGTGCACCAGCTACTGCGACCAGCCCGGATGCGATTGCAACTCGTTCCACATGGGCGATAAGTCATTCTACGGCAAGGGCCTCGCCGTCGACACTTCATCCAAGTTCACCGTTGTCACCCAGTTCGTCACGTCTACGGTACCGCTTCGGGCGCTCTCAAGGAGATCCGCCACCTGCACGTCCAGAACGGCAAGTTTATCCAAAACTCGAAGACGAATGTCCCCGGGATGAGCCAGTACGACTCTATCACCGGCCAATTCTGCAAGGACTACTAGAAGGTCGTGTTCAACGATAAAAACGTGTCCCCGACCACGGGTGGACTGGTAATAATGGACAAGTCGCTCTCCAAGGGTGTCATGCCGGTGCTGTCCGTCTGGGACGACCATGCGGTCAACATGTTCTGGCTTGACAGCGAATACCCGACCGACTGCAACCCAGCTTCCCCGGTATCGCTCATGGCACTTGCACTACTACTTCTGGTGTGCCCAAGGAGGTCGAGATTCAAAGCCCCGGCGCGTCTGTTACATACCCGAACATCCGATTCGGTGACATTGGCTCGACCTACACTGGTGCCGGCACTGGTCTGGGTACTCCTACTGCCACCATAACTCGTCCTGGGGTGCGTCCAAAGCGCATATAGTCTCCTGATCTTATTCTAACTTGTGATTTTAGTTGACTCCGATTCCTCCCCCTACCAGCACTGCCGTTCACTATGCCCAGTGTGGTGGTACTGGTTACACAGGTCCTACCGTAAGTCTCCAAATGTTCGAGATTATGACCAACATCCCATCTAGCATGTTTCGGTTCAGGTCTGCGCACAGCCTTATACGTGCAAGGCTGTCAACCCTCCTTGTTACTACCAGTGCCTCTAAGCGTAGAAGAATGTATAGGGTCTTTACGGCGGATTGATCCCAGTTATTACGTCGGGGCAAAAGAAATGGATGATGATAAAAGCGAGGGACTTGTCACTGCTAGTCCCCGCCACACAAACCACATCGCGATTCTCGTAGACGGCGAGTGCAAAGCCGACCCGCAATACTCTAGGTACGACCTTTGTGTGCTTGATGCACTCCAAGATAACGTGGTTTCGGAGGGTAAGAAGGCGGGGTAAATGGAGAATCGTGGCGGCGTCGATTGTAGGCTCCATAGCGCGTTTCGCGAGCTGAAATTTTTATAAGAGGTCGTAGTACTAGTATAGATACTCTGTACAAGGTTTCAAGCTGTTAGAGCGAGAATTGACCTAATGACGCGGCGGACGATTACCTTGCTCTTGCAAGGTTCCACACGGCGGAAAATGTCACAATAGAGTTCCTGCGATTTGTGTACATATATTGACGCCTGTGCAGGCAAGTTTAGCACTTATTTCAAATTGAGCCATGGTCAATAAACATCGATAAATACGATAAATAGTCTGTGCCACAATAACTATATACTCAAACTTGAAAACTAGTTATGTATACGGGAGCCGTAGACCCTGCGGAGAGTTCACGGCTACTATTGGTCGAGGGGGCAGCCGGCGCGGGCACTAGTCGTGTGGCCTGCGTAACGACACGACGCTTTACGTCCACATCGTTATGGCGCCCCGTGTTGCGTGTCGCTTGTTCTTCCCACCACCATCCCCCTTCCAGAACGCTCTATCGGTCTGCTCGCTCGAACTCACCCGTCCGTGAGTGGTGCTTGTGGTTGGGGCCTGCGTCCCCCACCTTACCAGCGACCGAGCCGACCTTTAGGTCGTGCCTACTAGCCCAAGCTCCGCCCCAGCATCGACCCCGAGGTCAGTATATATGCATACAGAATGCATGCAAGTCATAAATCACACAAAACAATAAAGATAATCTGAGTTTACTGCCCGTGCGACATTTACTCAACCTGGTTATACGGGTGGGCATCAGCTTTCGCACCAAGCGTTTCCAACCTCTGATGCTGGTCAGCCAGGCCAGAATATATGCGCTGCGTTAGGAAAGCCCCATCAAAATCCCGTGATATTCAAGTGCTTTTATGGCCTGAACCTTGTGAAAGCGCTGCATACACGTTAAATTGTGTCAGTTCCTTGGCCAATGGGGCGTCACCAGTGTGTCAGCTATGGACGATTTAAATGGTTGTTCTCGAGATCGATAGTCAGTAAATACATATACGAGTGTAATGGAAAACTACAAAACGGCTCTTGTGCTACGTTCAGCAAGTGAATGCTCAGAAGCCACCCCGGGTGGTTCTGATTACTTAGGGGTCCGGTCTGAGTCCGGTATGGAGTGTCCTATGCCCTAATGCATACAGTAATGTTCAACCAATCAGGTGAGATGTATTCGAATCACTCAAACCTCGCCGAGCAAGGTAGCTGTTGCCGCAGGCGACGCTCTAGAATGGGGTGGGAGAGACAAAATGCGAGTATTTCAAATTGCGCTCGCATAGGCGTTCGCGAGCACTCAGCTCGCCCAATTCCCCATAAATTTTCGTGCTTATTCTTGCGCGAGCCATTATTGATGACATCTACAAACAACTTTTATTACTGCGGCATGTCTATTTAAAGGGCGGGTGGTGTGGTGGAGGGCACCCCTAAGGCTACTAGGTAAAGTGTACCAAGCCCTCTACGAGGCGCCAGCTGCCGTTACTTGTAACAGAGGCAAGCCACGTGATGAGGGATTGGTTCCAGGCAACTGCAACTGACCACCATGGCGAGCGAGTGGTCTCCGACTGCGACATGGGAGCCGGTACAAGATGGGGAAGTTTTTATAGATCTGTGTCCTGTGGTAGGCTCTGCAGTGGTCTAACTGCATGCTTAGTACGCGAGAGGTGTATCAAATGTGACCACGTCGCTGAATCGGTATAGGGTGTTTTGGCGGGCTTTTCAAAGGGTTTTGCGGGTGAGTTTTGGGCTTCTCACCGGAGACGCCGTAGCTCGACTCACTATCTAGTTTGAGTATGATTCGACCTAGGACAGTCAAACTCTGCCTCGATAGTTAGGCTGGTGCGGGAACGATGTAGTCTCACCCTCCTACGCATCGGGCCAACTCGTCATACTTGGTCCATTTGGGGACACAATCAAGCACTATTATCCTGGCGCTTGTAGAAAGTTAATGTATATAGTGGAACGTACTAGAATACTATGGAATGTAATCGAGTCAGTGCATATATGCGCAG